>PVIC010006908.1:0-52661 GCA_004025085.1 Thryonomys swinderianus
GGCCCTTGTGCGTCCAAGGTCGGCGCGGAACCACTTGAGCTAAATCCCTGGCCCTCGCCCCACTCTTTTTGACCAAAGGTTTAGGGAACGGAATTGTGAATAAAATGTGAGAAATGAGGTGGGCATGGTGGTGCACACCTGTCATCCCAGAACTCAGGAAGCTGAGGCAGTAGATTGCTGTGAGTTCGATGCCAGCCTGAGTCACTATAGTGATTCAAGGTGGGCCTGAACTGTTAGGCTGTCTCAAAAAATGAAAAACAAACAAACAAACAAACCCTGTTGTCAGTGATGAAAAGGACTCCACAGGGTCAGAGAAGGCTTTTCTGAGGACTCAAGACATACGCTGAGGCTTCAGGAGGATTTGGGTGGACCAGGATGTGGGCACGGGCAGCAGGACGAGGAAGCCCTGGAAGGAAGCAGCAAGGGGTTCAGGGAGTAGAAGGGAGCCCCTCACCCCCTGCCCCAGAGGATAGGCTCGAACCCAGGGAGAGTGAGGGCCGGTGCAGGAGCAAAGGGGACAGGCCGCAGGGCACAGAGGGCGGCCGAGGAGCCTGGACTTACTCCAGAGAACCCTGGGTGCGCGGGGCTGGTCCAGGCCAGCAAGTCCTGAGCAACAGCCCGGCGCACCCCCTGAGCCTCCTCCCCACCCTCGCGGCAGGGTCCTCCCTGGGCAGGAAGGTGGCGAGTGCCCTGCAAACCATCGAGGCTGCCCTGGCGCGGTACCCCCTCACCCAGCTCTGCCTGGGCTTCAACGGGGGCAAGGACTGCACCGCCCTTCTGCACCTCTTCCATGCCGCTGTGCGGAGGTGAGCCACCCCGCGGGGGGCCCAGAGACTCCACGGCTGTGCCGTCCCCCCAGTTCTGCCCCAGAAAGCCAGGAGAATGGAATACGCTGGGGGGCTGGGGAGGTGGGTAAGCATGGAGCTGGGTTCCGCTCCCCACTGCACTCGCTGGCGTCTGATGCTCCTGTCCCCAGGCAGCTCTGCTGCCACAGGTACCGGAACCGTGAGGCCTGGCCGAAATCTCACCCCAGCCTCCGGAGGCTCAGGTTTCACAGCGGAGGCCAGAGCGGGTCACCGGGCGGGCGGAGGATGCCGTCCCAGGGGTCTAACGGCAGGCTCCGCCCCGCTGCCCAAGCTGGTGAGCCTGTGGATTCTCCCTCCCCAGGAAGTTTCCTGATGTCCCAAAACCCCTCCAGATCCTGTACATCCGCAGTGTCTCCCCTTTCCCTGAGCTGGAACAGTTTCTTCAGGACACTATCAAAAGGTATGAGCCTGGAGGTTGGGCTGAGAGGGGCTGGGCGGAGCCTGCTCTGACCCACCGCTCTTCCCCAGGTACAATCTGCGGGTGCTCCAGGCTGAGGGCAGCATGAAGCAGGCCCTGGGCGAGCTGCAGACACGGCACCCCCAGCTGGAAGCTGTTCTGATGGGCACCCGCAGGACCGACCCCTACTCCTGCAGCCTCTGCCCGTTCGCCCCCACCGACCCCGGCTGGCCCGTGTTCATGCGCATCAACCCACTGCTGGTAACAGACAGGCTCGCGCCCCGCCTCCGCCTCTGGTGCTGTCAGCCAGTGCCCAGATCCCAGGGAAGGCCAGTCTGCAGCATGGCAGCCCAGGACCCGGGGTCACTGGGTGGCAGCGACCGCACTTTATCCTGTGGACAGGATAGGGACTCCGACCTGTACCACCCAGCAGCATGGCCCCGGCCACTGAGCCTTACTTAAATGAAATACACCAAAAGCCACTGAATGACAGTATGTTTTCAATGGGTGAAATTTATGGCATCTGAATTATGTCTCAGTTTCCAAATAATATGAAGAATTCAAGCTGGGATGTGACACATACCTGTCACCTCAACACTCTGGCGGCAGAGGCAGGAAGATTGTTACGACTTCAAGGCTATCCTGAGCTATGTAGTGAGTTCAAGGGCAACCTTCACCACACAGTGAGACCCAGTCTGAGAACAACTAAAAAAAAAAAGCAGGGCCAGGTGAGGTCCACAGCAGCATTCTGGGAGATTGAGGCAGGAGAATTCCTAGTTTTGGGCCAGTCTGAGGAATTCAGCAATTTTTGTTTGTTTGTTTTTAAATACGGTCTCACTATCCCATTATGCCTAACCTCAATCTTGTGGCAATCCTTCTGCCTCAGCCTCCCAAGGGCTAGAATTATAGGCATGTGCTGCCATGCCTAGAAAGGGCAGTTTAACAATTTAGTTATCCTGTTACCTGGATTTAGTTACCCTGTCCAAAAAAAAAAAAGGAAACTGGGTCTTGCTGTATAGTTTAGATTGGCCTTAAACTCACTGTACAGCCAGGCTGGCCTCAAACTCATGGTGATCTTCCTGCCTCAGTCTCTTGAGTGTTGATATCACAGGCATGTGCCACCATGCCCAGCAAAGGCAATTTAACAGTTTGCACGATAAAATTTTTTTTTAAAGGCTGAGCAGCTGGACATTGCATCACAAACTTAGAATCCCAATACCATGGGAGGGTGAGGTCCAGGAAGATTTCAAGTTTGAGCCCAACCTGAGCGATTCAGCAAGATTCTGTCTCAAAATTTAAAAAAATAAAAATAAAAGGGCTAGAGATAGAGTCTAGTGCAAAGGACCTAGGTTAAAACCCAAGTGCCATCAAAAACATTTTCTTTCCAGTTGTACTATTCCTATTTCAAATAACCACTACACTGAGCAACACCAACAGAACGTTCCTGTCATGGAGGAGGGTTCTGCCTGACAGCCTGGCTGCCCAGAGTGACGCCAGGGGAGGGTGGCCTGGGGCTGGAGAGGGGCGGCCAGCCCGGAGCGAGGGACGCCTGTGACCCGCCTCCGACCTCTCAGGACTGGACCTACAGGAACATCTGGGACTTCCTGCGGCAGCTCTTCGTCCCCTACTGTATCCTGTACGACCAGGGGTAGGCTGCGGGCCGGACGCGTGGGGCGGCGGGGGCGCGGGGTCCGGCACACCCGGCTCACGGCCTCGGCTTCCTCAGGTACACGTCGCTGGGGAGTCGGGAGAACACCGTGCCGAACCCGGCGCTGAAGTGCCTGAGCCCGGGAGGGCGCCCCACCTACCGCCCCGCGTACCTGCTGGAGAATGAGGCCGAGGAGCGCAACTCCCGCATGTGACGGGCGCCCCTGGGCGCAGCCGGTCAATAAACCAAGCCTTTCCCTGCGTCTCGCACCCTGGCTGTGTCTTCCCGCTTACTCGGGGACTAGGGAGGCAGCACCAGCCCAGGCCAGACCCTGAGGGTCAGTCTGGCTGTGCCCACTTGGGACGCGGGGTGGGCACACCTGGCTGGAAAGTGGCTCCCACGGGCAGTTCTCCACACCAGCCTAAGCCAGAGCCCACCGGACAGCGGGAGGGGGAGGGGCGGCCATGCCCGACTGCAGAGAGAGGCTGAGCAGGCTGCTGGCCGAGAGCAGGAAAGATGGGCGAGCCCAGGCCTCGGAGTGCCACACCCCGCCGCTGTGCACAGGGGCTGACTCAGCCTGTTCCCAGGCCCAGAACCTTCCTTTGCTAGACCCTGGTGCCTTTGTCCCTAGTCACGGGGCCTGAGGGGGAGGGGGCAGTTGATAAAAGGCAGCAAAGACAACTCCCACGCCCCTGCTCGAAGGTCTCCGCATGCTGCCTCGGACCCAGCCCTTAGCCCAGGCCCTGCCCTTCTCCCTGGGAGGAGTCCTGCGCGACGCCGGGCTCCGGGTGCCCGTCATCAAGATGGGCACAGGGTGGGAGGGCCTGCAGCGGACCCTGAAGGAAGTCGCCTACGTCCTCCTCTGCTGCTGGTGCCTCAAGGAACTGCTGGATTAGCAGTAGCAGGAGCTGCCCCCTCCCCGCTGGCCCTGGCCCTGGGGCGGCACCGCTCAGGTGAGCAGCGGGTACAGACAGGAGGCGTGGCTGCGGCGTGTGGGGCTGCTGCCTCAGTTCTCCGTTCTGTCCTACAGCCCCGCTGAGACTCAGGCCAGCTGTACTTCACGAGGACAGGCCCCGAGCGGTGAGGAGCGGAGTGTGGACCCGTCTGAGTGGGCACGTCAGACCTACGTCAGGTCGGCGCATCTGCTGCCAGCCCCCCACACCCCATCCCACCCCCGGGGACCTGATGTCCGGAGGGCAAGACTGCAGCAGGACGCGGCTCCCCACCGAGCTGGCGCAGCAAGGCCACCAGCTGGATGGTTGACCTTACCAAGCCGCTCACTCCCCAAAGACTGAGAATCTCTGGGCCACACACAAAAAATAAAAAGGCCTTGAGGCCAAAAAGTTCCAAATGCCTCAATGGGAATGAGAAAAAACAGACAGGAAGGAATCGGCTTGTCCCAGATAGAAGTCACACGGTAGGCAGGGTTTCTGTCTGGGCTCCTCCCCGCGAGGGGGGCGGAGTGGGGGGAGACAGACTGAGAGCGAGTGTGTGTGCGCACGCGCGCGCAGAAGGCTGGTCTGCAGCGAGCTGGAAGACGGGAGCTGCTGCGCACCGGCACCGCCCGGGGCCCTCCGCTGGCACGCCCGGTTCTGTCGGGACCCAGCCCGAGTCATTCCCAAGGGTAGGGCCCCACGTATGCCACCTTCCGTGCTTCTGACCATGCCCAGCCACGCCCCCGTCACCTCAGAGCCAGCCACGGCTCGGGCAGCCTCTTGCGGGGTCTCATGGAGGCCCAGCTATCCCCCGCCTGCCTTTCCCACTGGGTGCCCGGGGCAGGAGGTGGTGCCTAGGGGCCTTTCCTCCTCCCTCGCTGGCACTGTTCTCCCTCAGCCTCCTTCATTAACTGCTCTGGGCTTTCTCTTCCTTTCTGGAGCAGGTGGTGAACCCGGGATCTTCTCACTGAGCGACATCCCCAGGGGTTTTTTTTGTTTGTTTGTTTGTTTGTTTTTGAGACAGGTTCTCGCCTTGTAGTTCAGGCTGGCCCTGAGCTCACTATGTAGCCCAGGCAAGCCTTGTACTCAGCAATCCTCCTGTCTCTGCCTCCCGAGTGCTGGGATCACAGGCGTGAGCCACCACTCCTGGCACTGTGGCATGTGGTATTGATGGCTGGTAGGCGTGAGTCTCCACGCCCAGCATTGTATGTGGTTACCGGGATCGAACTCAGGAGCTTGCACTTGCGAGGCAGGCGCCGGAACCACTGAGCTAAACCTCCGGCCCCGTCCCCAAGTTTTTTGTGTTGTTTTTTTTTTTTTTTTCCTGAGATACGGTCTCACTAAGTTTCTCAGGCTGGGCTTGAACTCCTGCCTCAGTCTCCCAGAGTGCTGGGATTACAGAATGTGCCAGCACACCTGACACTGGCTTTTTTCTTTTTGTAAAAGTAATATATGGTATGCCTAAAATGAGTAACAGTAAAAAGTGAATTGTTAGCTGGGTTCCATGGTACATGCCTGTAATCCCAACTACTCCAGTTACTGGGGAGGCTGAGGCAGGAATATTATAAACTCAAGTCCTGCCTAGGCAACTTAGTGAGACCCTGAGGAAATATTAAAAGTAACAGGGCCAGAAATGTAGCTCAGTGGTAGAATGTACTTAGGTTCAACCCCTAGTACTGCAAGAAAATAAAAATGAATTTTCCTACATCCAGCCCCCAAACCCCAAGCTTCCTTCCTTAGAGCAAACTGTGATTACCATCCTCTTAGAACCCACTGCAGAGACACTCCATGCAAAGACTACATCTTCCTTCTCTCCTTCATTCAGTTCAAGTATTATTGAGAATCTATATGCCAGTCTGGGTACTATGGAAACAGCAGTGAAGAAAATAGATCTCTTCACCGTGAACCCTACTTTCTAGTGGGAAGGTAAACTATAGGGTTTGTTTGTTTGTTTGAGACAGGGTCTTGCTTTGTAGTTCAGGCTAGCCCTGAGCTCACTATGAAGCCCAAGCAAACCTCAAACTCAGCAATCCTCCTGCCTCTGCCTCCCAAATGCTGGGATGACAGGCGTGAGCCACCACACCCAGCATTATGGTATGCAGTACTGATTGCTCCTGGGCACGAGTTACCATGCCTTGTATTGTTGTATGTGGTTGCCGGGGATTGAACGAGGGACCTTGAGTTTGTTAGGCAGGTGCTGGAACCACTGAGCTAAATCTCCAGCCCCATACAGGGTTTTGTTTTGTTTTGTTTTTTAAGTATATAGAGCTGTACATACTGGTGCCCTTCGGTAACCAGCACTCTGGGAGGCTGAGTCAGGAGGAGAGTTCAAGCTCAACCAGAGCAGTTTAGTAAGAACCTGTCTTGAAAAATACAGAAAAGGATGGGGGTATAGCACAGTGTGAAGGCCCTGGGCTTAATCCTCAGTAACACAAAATAAAATATGTAGATATTATTAGGTGACAGGCACCACAGGAAAGAAAAATCAAGCTGGGCATGCATATCAACAGCTAAGTAAGAATTTGAGTTTTGCTGGGCGTGGTGGCTCACCCTGTAATCCCAGCACACTAGGGAGGCAGAGGCAGGAGGATCGCTGAGTTCAAGGCTTGCCTGCGCTATCTAGTGAGCTCGGGGCCAGCCTGAAGTACAAAGTGTGACCCTGTCTCAGAAAAAAGAAGAGAATTTGAGCTTTTATGCTGAATTAAGGAGAAACTACCACAGGGTGTCAAACAAGAACTGATGTTTTTATTTGAAAGTTTAGCGCGGGCTATTGCGCTGGGAACAAACTTTAGAGTTACTCTACAGAATATAAGAGATCTAGTCTGTAATGGGAGCACTTGGGAGGCTGAGGCAGGAGGAACAATGCAAGTTTGAGGCCAGGCTGGGCAGCACAGCAAGTTCAAGGCCAGCCTGAGTAACAGCAAGACCCTGTCTCAAAAAAAAAAAAAAAAAAAAAAAAGAGAGGGCTGGGGATTTAGCTCAACCGGTAACAAAACTACCTGGGAAGCACAAGGAACTGCGTTCAATCCCTGGTACCTCAAATAAAAAAAAAAAGAGAAAGAAGTCCATTAGGAGGTGTTGCATACAGTTCAGACATCCTTCAGACATTTTGGTGGCTCGGCTCAGGCTGAGAGCAGCAGCAGCTGAGAAGGGAGTGGGCCGTGGGTCTGTGCGCTCTTCGGAGCTGCAGACAGCTCCACACCGCTCTGTAAAAGCCACACTGGCTTTTCCTTTTGTACACATCCCACAGCATCCAGGGTGGTCGAACGCCAGTGTTCCTTATGCCAGCAGCTCCATAACTCTCTGGGCAGCTCCAAGACACAGGCTCTCTCCTTCGGTGCCCGCACCCTGGCCCAGGGCACAGCAGCAAGAAGGGCTAAAGCCCTGATGCCACCTGGGGAGCAGTCGGCACCGAGGCAGCCGGAGAGCTCGCATTCCCGTTCCGGTCTCCCCTGCCTCAGTCTGCCCGCTGCCCGGCGCCAGCGCTTCCCGACTCGGGTTCGGCCTCCTGCCTGCTTTCCTTTCAAGGCCCCTCGGTGCTGGAAGGTGGGTCTCAGGGTCTGAGTTGGCCCAGCGGTGGGGGAATGTCTAGCAGAGACCAGCGGGAGAGCGAGGGCAGCCGGGAGCCCAGGGCTGTGGTCCGTGGCAGGAGGGTGGTAGGAAGCTGCAGAAAATGCTGCACAGCAGAGATGAGGGCTGGACGGACAGCACCAGTGCCCTTTGCGCCTGCAGAGCGCCTGGAGCCTCACAGAGGGCCCCCTGGGAAGTGGGCCGGGCAAGGGGATGAGCCAGAAGCAGCCCCAGCGGGGACAGGACTCGCGGGAAGTCAGATGGCAACCTGCTTCTTCAGACTCAGGGCTACCTGGCTCTGGCACTGGGCACCTGTAGCTCTAGCCACTCCAAAGGCTGAGGCAGGAGGGTTTCATGAGCCCAGAAGTTAGACCAGCCTGGGGCAACACAGTGAAATCCCTGCCTAAAAAAAACAAAACCAAAAACCCAGGGCTTCTCCCCATCAGCCTGCCTTCCTTCTGTTAGTGCAGTCGGTGCCTGTTTGCTGGCACGCGGAGCCGAGGAAGCCAATATGGGGCACCCCCACGTGTGCCTGCTTTCCGCCTCGACCCTAACTTTCTCTCCCCTGCTCTTGGCTCACGTGGAGGCCCCTACTAATCCACCCAGACCAGATCTTTCCTGGCCAACAGCTCTCTGCTCCTCGAGGAGAGAAAAAACAAAAGCAAAATCCTGAAGCTTCTCCCCCTAGCGTCACCTTCCCAATCATCACCTCAAGTTTGGAGAGCACAGCCTGTAAGAAAGGGGGTACCCTAAGGAAGGGAGGGTGAACTCAAACCTACCCCTCGGCGCCCCGGCGCCCTCTAGTGGCTACAGGGGGTAGGGTAAAAGTGGAGTACACCGGCGGCAAAGCTGAAAGGGACCCACGTGGGACAGCAAGAAGAGTCCCGCCCGGCTGTCCAGGACCCCTCCGGAGTACACTGCCGGCGGAACCCTCCGCGTCGGCCGAGAGACAGGCAGTGGACAGCGGTCAAGGGAAGGGGTCCGAAGGGGAGCGTACGATAAGCTGTGTGAGATATCCGCGATGGAGAGGGGGACAGCGGGGTCCCACGACTCTTTCAGCTGTGGTTCGCAGGTCGCTCTCCACCTTTCCCCTCCTCCAGCTTCAAAGCGGACTCGCTGGGTGCGGGGAGGCTGAGGCAGGAAGAGTTCAAGGTCAGCCTGCGCTGCATAATGAAATCAAGTCCAGCCCGAACTGCAGAGCCAGACCCTGCCTCAGAAACAAGCAAAAAAAAAAAAAAAAAAAGCAGCGACCGTAACTCCCCGAAGGCTGGGGCCTGGAAGCCGGAAAACCTGCGCCGCCTGGCGGCTGGCCGGGGAAGGCCGCGCACAGAGGGGTCCGGAGTCCGCTTTGGGACGCGGAGTTTTGGAAAATGTTCGCCCAGCTTCCTGAAGCTAAATTTACCTCCCCAGACCCTGGGGGGCGCAGAGATCCCGGCGGTGATTAGCGCCGCGCCGCAGCCGGCTCTGGCCGAGAGGCCCGGAATAGGCGCGGAGTTATAAATAGTGCTGCCCGCAGGTGTGGGGGGAGTCGGCGGCGGCGGCGGCGGGGGGGTGCCCCGCGGGCAGTGGGTACCCCCGGCAGCCACGGTCCCTTCAGGTGGGTTGGGCGGTCGCGGTGGGGACGCTGGGGGGCGGCGGGCGGGGGGGCTGCGGTCTCAGCGCCCCCAGCGGTTTCCTGGGCGGCAGGTTTTTCGAGGGAAGCGGAGGCAGCCGGGGGAGGAAGGTAGCGGGGAAGAGGTGGGCGCCCGGCGCAGCCTTGCCGCTCAGTTTGCGGCTCAGCCCCCCACTTTCCAAAACAGGTCCCGGGCCCACTCGAGACCCCGCCCAGGCCTCGCCCCTCCTGCCGCCCGAAGCCCAGTCCCCAGGCTCCGAAGCACCTCACTTCTGGAAGATTCCGAGGCGCACGTGGCCGGCCAGGGCAGTCCCCGCACCTGGCCACCGCCCCCGCCCAGTCTCCAGCCCCGGTGTGCAGTCCTCGGCCGGGACCCTCATCCTTCCCGGGCGAGCACCTCCCGCTGGGTATTGCCCGCCTCCTGCTGCTTTCCCCAAATAGGTCGCCCAAAAGGATTGCGGTTCGAACGTAGGGGTCGGGGCGCTCCTGTCCCCAGAAGGCCCCACACTGTCCCCAGCTTCAGTCTCCGCCGAGATGCGGAGGGGCGGCTGGGGCCCGGGGTGGGGTTCCTGTCAGCGTGGTGCGGCAGGGCCCAGAGGTAGGGGTGGGCGGGAATCTCTAGTCCTCCCCTCAGAGGAGGGGCGCTAAAAGATTAACACGGACAGGGAGCGCCCAGGAACCAGCAGTAGGTTCCCGGACTGTTGGGACCAAAGTTGGGAGTGTCGGTCCAGCCGCAGAGAGATCCGGATAGTGTCCAGCCAGACGCCAGACGCGACCACCACGGGGTGGGGGGTGGCGTCGCGGTCTCCAAGGGCTGGTGCCAAGGTGCCCGCCCTTCTGTTCCCTCTGGAGGCCCCGGGCCACTTTTCTGCCTGCCCCCTACACTTTTCCTCCCTAAAGCCGCCCCTCTTCCCGCGTGCCTCTGACAGTGCCCCCTGGCCTCGGGCTTGGCCCTTCCCCTAGTCTGCGCGACCCCGACTGCACCAGGAAGGGGAAAACCCCGGCCTGGACTCCACCCGCTCCGACCCTCCGGACCTGAATCATCAGTCCGGTGGGGCCGGGAAGAAAACCCGGAGCTTTGACCAGCCTCGGGACCCAAGGGGGACAGGGGTGATTGGAAAACCCGGACCGGACTCATCGAGCCGGGCGCCCCATGCCCGCTGCTACCCCCTCCTTCCTAGTGCCCCCTAATTCTCCAGTGAGATAATGTCTGGGTGGGGGGCTGTTTGGTTTGGCTTGGGCCGTCTGGGGCGCCTCACACTTTCCGCCCCTGGCTGGGGCGCAGGGCAGCGGCCCCGAGGCTGAGTCACGGCCCGAGCGAACGAGAGAGGGAGGGACCGGGCCTCCGCCCCTCCCCTGAGCGGGGATCCCGGGTCAACCCGGGTGAGGGCTAGGGCCCCCCTGGCGCCGCCCATTGTGGTCCAACAGGTTGAGCTGGTGTCCCGCGGAGCCACCTGCTGGAACAGGAGGGAGGCCCCCTGCGGAGGGGGATGGGGGGGTGAGAGCGAGCCCGGCCCGGTTCGGCCTGGCCAGCTGCTGCTGCGAGGCCGAACCGGCCCGAGGAGGCTGGATTGGATACCGCGGGACACCGGTGGGGGCCCTTTGGGTGCGCAGCGGCTCAGGCCCCGAGGGAAGCGCCCTCGCTAGCTACCTTGCTCGGTCCGGGGGCTCTGCAGTGCCTGGCCGTTCTCCCCTGAACCCACGTCCTTCGACTCCCGGGTCCCCCCTCGCCACCTGGGTCTCTGAGCGAATCCTCATCCAGAGGTCCTCCTTCGTGGGAGACTCAGTTTCTCCGCTTTGGGCACTGGGGGACGCAGGGGAGCCCGGGACCCGGCGCGAGCGCGCCTACCCCTCCCCCGCGGCCGGCCCCTCCCCGCCGACAACGCCAAGGCCGCGGCGGCCGCGGCTGGAGCACGGATGCTGCTCGCCCCGGTGCGAATCCCTCTCCGCGGAGCGCCGTCACGCGTGGGGAGGGACACCGGGTGCCTGCAGCCGGAACTGCCCCGCTTCCTGCGGGTTGGGGCCCGAGCTAAAGGCCTAAGGGCCCCTCCCGGCCCTCCTGGGGCCCTGACCTGATTATAGCCCCTCGCGGGACCCCTCCCTGGAGATGCTCGGCCTCCACTCCCACGCAGCCTAGCCTGAGCCTCTTGCACCCTTCCCTCTCGATGCGCTGATTCCACAGCAGCCCCTCTGGGAGCAGAGATCGGCTCTGAAGGGGGTGCTGTGCTCCCCGGCCGCCGCGGACACTGCCCCCTTCCCCCTCCCCTCGGGGTTTCGGGCCAGCCCCTCGGCTCCGCCCCCTCCTTGGACGGACGGGAGGCGGGACTCACTTGGGATGGGCAGGCGTTCAGTCTAATGGGCGGGAAGAGCGATGCGTGGAGAGGGCGGGGCGGAGTAGCGGCGGAGGGCGGGGCGCGGCTGGGGCGGAGCTCAAGTTAAGGTGGGCTGGAAGAGATAGGGCCCGGAGAGGAGGGGGAGAGACCAAGGCAGGTGAAGGGGAGAGCGAAAGAGAGCGCGCGCGAGCGAAAGAAGGAGGGAAAGGAGGAGGGTGGGAAAGGCTCGGGAAGCAAAGTAAGAGCTTGGAGGAAGGGGGCGAAAGAGGAGGGAGAGACCCATCCGCGCCCCGCAGGGACTGGCAGGACGAAAGGGTTGAAGTTTATGTCCTTATTGGGCGGAGGGAGGGGGCCGGGGGGGCGGGTGGAAAACCAGGAAGTGACAGAGGGTGTTGCTAGGGCTGGGGGGGGAGTTTAGGGGTGGCAGGGGGCGGGGGGAGGGAGGGAGGGATGGGGGGAAAGCGAGCGGGAGGACAGGTGAGACAGCAGGACAGGTGAGGCGGGCCCCGGGGGGCGGGTGGGAGCCAGGTGAATGTGCGGCTCTCGGCAGCCGCGGGGGGACGGGCGGCCGGAGGAGGCCGAGGGCGGCGGAGGAGGAGCCCCCGGCGGCGAGCGGCGAGCGGCTGACCGCGGCCTTCTGACCAGGACCGAGCCGGCCCCGCGCCCCCGGGCCTGGGAGGCGCGCGCGTCCCCACCTCTGCGCGCCAGCGGCCCGGCCCGCGGCCCCGGCGGGGAGGAGGTGAGTGTCCCCTGTGTCTGGGCGCGGGGTCCGGGCTCGAGGCTGCTGCAGTGTCCTTCGCCGTCCTGGGAGCGGGGCCGCCGCGTGCGGACCGGACTCCCGAGCCCCTTCCTGCGCCTCCCGGGTCTCTGGGTCGGCCCTGCGCTGAGCGGGCGGTGCGGCGGGACTCGGCCGCCGCAGCCCCGGCGGAGGGTCCTCAGAAACTTTCCCAGCACTTGTGCCGAGATCAGACTCGGCCCGGGATGGGGCGCGGGCGCGGCGCTGCTTCGCGGCTTTGGGCGCCCCCGCCCCGGCCCCGGCCCCGGCCCCGGCCCCGCGGGGAGAGGGCACGCGGGGCCCTAACTGGGGCAGCGCGCCCCCGGCGCCCCGGTGCGGCGGGCTGGACCCCGGCCAGCGGTGGACGGTCACGCGAGAGCGGCGGCTCGGGGAAAGTTACCGGCTGGACTGTTCCGTTTCTCGCGTCCCAGAGCCGCGATCTGTCGGGGGCGGCGGGAGGACCCGGCGCGACCCTCCGCCCGGCCGGGCCGCCTGTGCAAGCCCGCGCGCCCGCCGCGGAGCGCGGCTGGTCCCCGAGGACCTCCGCCCCGCACCCGTCGCGGCGCCGGCGCACCTGCCTGACCCGAGCGAGGGTCGCCGCTGCTGCAGAACCTGGTGCGGTCGGCAGCGGGGCGGGGGGCCCGGCAGCCCAGTCCCGTCTTTCGCTCCCCTCCTCCCACCCCACCCCAGGCTGGAGAGCGACGTGTCCCGGCCGGGGCGGGGGGGGCGGCGTGGGCAGCGGGTTGTGCCCGGACACGTGCCTGCCCAGGCGCCCCGGCCCTGCTAGTGTTTGGAGAGAGGGCGGGTCACCTGCCCCCCGCCCCGCACAACCCCCAGGTATCAAAGGGCGGCCGAGACGTGGTGAGACCTCGGGGCGCCCTGGGGGCGGGGGACGGGAGCCTGGGTCCGGGGCAGGGGAGGGGCCGCGGCGCCGGTGCTGGCTGACCCACAGGAAGCCAGCGCTGCTGACCTAGTTTGGGACACCGGAAGTGGGTGCTGGGGAGAGGGGAGACCGGCTGTCCTGGCTTCCGGGCCAGGTGGAGAGCGTTCTCCATTGACCCTCACCCGAGCGCCTCGGAGACCCTCGCTGCAGCTGAGGGCTGGCATGAGTCAGCGCGGCCAGTCCCCTTCCCCCAGCTTGTTCCGAGGCGCGAGGCGCTGACAGGGGCGCGGGGCGGCCGGCCGCGAGGGGGACTCTGCTCCCTGAGGGAGTGCGTGCTGTGCCTGGGTGCTCAAGACCGGAGGGTTGCGGAGCACCTCCTGTTGCCCACACACACCAACTGGTTTGATCACCTCTGTACCCTCCTGGCACTACTGGTCGAGCTGGCATGGAGTGGGCATCAGGTTGGGAGGAGATACTGTTGGGCGTGCTGTGGCCAGCTGTGGGTGGTGGTCAGGGCTCCTCCTCAGCAGTGACTGGGGAGAGGGGCAGGGGCTCCCCCGGAGCAGCTGATGAAACGAGCAGAAATCTCTGCCAGCGCCTCCTGCCCTGCCCCCGGGACCCTGGCTCCCTCAGCGGGCCTCTGTTACACGGTTGCTGTGGGCACGAGGCTGCCTGCTGGCACCCCCAGACACTGTCCCCTCCCTTGGGTACCACACCCCCTTCAGCCTTGGTGCTGTGCGGTCAGGAAGAGGTAATGCCATCTGAAAGGGGCTCTCTGGAAGGAAGAAGGCTGTGCCCACTAGGCTCAGGTGTCCAGAGGCAGGCCTACTCCAGTGGCCTCTGACACTGCCCAACCTGCCCAATGTGGACTCTGGTGTCTGCGAGACGGGTGCTGCCCTCTTACCCCTTCCCATGGTGCCCCCTGGCACTCAGGGCCCCCAGCTCCTCCTTGGCCCAGTGCCCGCCCCAGGAGGGCGCGGCGGGCAGCGGGGGCTGGGCTAACAATGCACCATCGGGCCTTTGTGTGCTTGCACTTGGCACCCTGGGGAAGGATGGGGGAGGGGACCCAGCGGGCATGGGGGGGTGGGGCGCCTGTGCTCTGGGGTGGGGACAGTGCAGGCTAGGGGAGAGACACAGAGAATGAAAGCAGGTGGGGAGGAAAGGGAAGTAGGTCAGATAGGGTGCCGGCCCCCTATTCCAGGACAAGGCTGAGAGAAACAGCCCCAGGTCCTATGGCTGCCTGGATGGCATCAGGCTGGAGCCCGAGACACAGCTTCAGACTAGGCATTTGGGGTCAGAAGTCACTGCCCAGGGGACTGCTCAGATGCAGGAGACTGGCTTGGTACTGCCCCTCTCTTGATGGCTCAGAGACTCAGCTCTTCTGGCCCAGGGCCAGGGCCCCAAGATGTGGAGTGAATGTGCTCCAGGCAGGGCGCTGCCCTCTGATAGGGGGCTCTGGGCTGCTGTGGAGCTTCCTGCCTCCAGCCTGGTTGGCTGCTTGACCTTCCTGAGAGTAAGGCTGTCCTACCACCAGGCCTTGAGGCCTATGCCTGTTTTGGCCTAGGGCTGAAGAGGGTGGGGAAGGAAGGTGGGGACAGGCAGACGGATAGGACCCTGGCATGGGGTGTGCCCGCTCTGGTCTCTTCCCCCTCCTTCTGCTGAGTAAACTCGTGAGTAAACTTGACGTTTTGCCCGGACAGTTTGAAGTTGCTTCGGTGCCCCCCCACCCCAGTCCTGCCAACACACTAGCGGCCAGGCGCCAAGGCGGGCCTGGGGCACTGGGGGGAAGGGAGGCAGCTCCTGACTGTCATCTCCCCTCAAGGGCTTGTGGAGAGTAAGAAAGACCCCCACCCAGCTAGGCCCAGGTCTTGGCAGGAGTCTTGGCTGGGGCCTGTCAATATCTGTTCTAGAGCCTTGGGAAGCCCAGAAAAGTGTCCTCGAAGCAAGTCTTCTGCCCACTTCTGACTTCCACCTCTACTAGGAAAGACACCCAGCTACCGCCTGGCCCCCTGAGGTGCCATCTTTGATGTTCACAGGCTCCCTGACTCAGGGGAAAAGCTACCTTTAGCACATCCCTCAGGGAAGCCAAGGAGGGCTGCCCACTGGGTTCTGTCCCACGGCCTGGCTTTGGTAGGGGGCAGATCGCATGGCATCTTAGCCTTCTCACCCCTGTCCTCCCGGCTGCCACTCTTTGCCTTGCCCTGTCCTTGACCTCACACCTGGACCTGACCCCTCACGGACCTCCACTGGCCTTGCAGCAGGCCTGGCTGTGAGTCCCCCAAGTGCTTCCTCTCGCTTCCAGCTTTTCCTGACCCTGGACAGCTTTCAGCTTCTACCACCACTGTCAGGACCAGATTCAGGAGATGAGACCCCCCAGGCAAAATCGGCCTAGTAGAAAGCCAACAGCAGTGAGCCCCACGAACACATTCACTGCCTCTCAGTATCACGCTTTCCTCTGAGCCTCCCTAAGTCACCACAATGGCAGGGAAATGCCTTCCCAGTCCCTGCCAGGCCTCCGAGCGGGGCTCCCCCGAGCCCTTGCTTTCGACCTCATGTCTCTGGCTTCAGTTTCCTTCCTGTTTCCACTGCCCCCCCAACTCCTCCCCACCCATATGCCCCTTTCAACAGACATCCTCTCCTCCTTCCTTCCTCCTTTCCTCCTTCTTTGCCTGGGAGCAGGGGTCCTCTTTCCCCACTATGGACCTCCTAAGTCTTCCTTAACACAGTCCCTGTGGAGATTGGTCCCCAGTTCTGTGCCCTCCCCACCCCATCAGCCAGGGAAGAGAACCTGGGAAGAGAACCCAGGGCTTCTCAAGGGAACTACAGCTCCCAAGTTACAGAGCCATTGTGATGCATACTGGGAGTTGTAGTCCTTGGGCTCATTTTGGCAGAGTGCTTTTGCACTGAGGGTAAAAAGCCAGTCTGGATGCTGGTTGCACCATGGTGCTCTCTGCATACCCCTACTTTATTTCTTGTGTGCCAGTCCCACGTGATGCTGTGTGCCCAAGGCTGACATTCCTGTCCCCCTCGGAGACAGGCTACCCATTCTCACCTTAAGGCCTCACCCACGAGATGCCCACACCCTGCCCAGCTGCCCCTGGCAGGGGTGGGATGAGGGGGCCCCTGGACTCCCTCCCTGCCCCCTGCCCTCCAGGCTTGTTCGCTCCCTTTATGGGGATCAAAGGGCAAGGAGCAGCCCCACCCCGCACCCTTGCAGACAGGAGGCATTAGACTAGGACTCAGGCATTGCAGGGACTTTGGTGCCCAAGCAGATGCTTGGGCAGGGGAATGCTGGGAGGTTGGCGCCTCGTGGCAGGGGTGTAGAGTCAGGGCTGTCCACACCTCCCTGGCTGTCTGGTGTAGGGCCTGACCAGTACGCTGCCTCTTGAGGTGGCTTGAGGACAGGGTCTTAGGACTTATCTATAGGGCCTGGGGGCCTGGGCCTGCCTGGCAGGCATCAAGGCTCAGGGGTGACCCTCCCCCATCCCAGGCCCACAGTTGGCAAGGGGCACTAGGAGCAGGGGGGTAGGAGGGAGAGGAGGGCAGGACTGCCAGCATCCTGGTGGGTAGGTGCCAACCGGGCCGGGAGCTGGTGAGGGGCAGCAGGCCAGCGGCACCGAGCCAGCAGCTGTTGGGGGGAAAGGGGAGGAGACACTTCAGGGGCATTTCTGTGGTCCCCAAGCCTAGCAGGACTGGGTGGCCTAGTGTCTAGAGGACACCAAGCACCCCTTGTTCTGGGGTCCATGCTCCCTTGGAGCCGTTTGAGCGGAGGTCTGTGGCCCACCCTTCTCTGGGCTCCGAGCCCTCCTGAGCTGCCCCTCAGGCCCAGGCGGGTCCCACCCAGCCGGCCAGGGTGGCAGTGGCTTGCGCAAGGGGTGGGGCTAGGCGCTTCCCAGCAGATGCCCCCTCCCAGCTCCTTCCTCTTTCGGTGCCCACAGCTCCCCCATGTGTCTGGCCCCCTCAAGCCATCTCGGTCCCTTGGCCTCCTGGCCCCTGGGGGCCGGCATGCGTGCTGCCCCCTGGCCTAGTTGGCAGGGGCTGGCACCCAGGCAAGGAACTGTGGTATGTGAGTGGGTTTGGGGTGAGGCTATGGGAGGGCGGGGTGCCGCCTTGCCCAGCCCCTGAGGGCCCCAGCCCAGTACAGGGAGGGGAGGATTCGGCCAGTTCCCAGGGGCTGCAGGGTCTACTGGGGTCCGGAGGCCCTGACCCCACTGGGGTCTGGAGTGCCCTGAGGGACTGGACCTGCAGACGTGGGCACCTGTCAGGCACCGGCTGTCCAGGATCCCCTCCTCCCTCTTTGGCTACTGCCACCTCCTGTCCACACCCTTCCCTTCTTCCTTCTCCTGGTCCCACCTCCAACAGCCTCTCCACTGGCCCCTCCTCACCTCCGGCCTCCTGGACTGCCCCCTTCTACCTTTCCGACCCCTCACCTTTTCCCCTTTAGGAGTCCTGAAGGACAGGCCAGGGTGGGGACAGCTGGGGCTTCGGGGGCACCGCAGGCAGAGACGCTGGGCCTTCTCCCACGCTGCCAGCCCTCCCCGTAACCCCTCCCTCAGGGAGGGGGACAGCACCCAGAGGGTTAAGGCTGGAGGGGGAGGGGCTGGGCCAGGTCGTGGGCGGCCCCTTTGAAGGAGAGCTGGAGCGGGGAGCAGCCACCCTGCCTCCCCCCAGCCTAGCCCTCCCCGGCCCCTCCCAGCGTGCTGCCCCCGGGGGCCAGGAGGAGTTGCTGGCAGGGCCCCTCAGCGTCCAGGTGAGTAGGCCTGCTCTGGCTTGAGAGGTCAGGCCCCAGGGGAGGCTCCGAGGCCTAGCACTGGACAAGGGTCAGGGAAGGGAAGGACCGAAAACCAGGCTGGGGAGAGGGTTCCCAGACCTCACAGAGGCCCCAGAGAAGCTGGGTGTGAGGAGCTGGAGCTGGGGCGTCTCCAGGGCCTAGGAACCCAAGAAGAGTGGGAGGGTGGAAGAAGGCCCTCCAGAAGCCGAGGGGTTGCTGGGCCAGCCCAGGAGGTGGACAGGCTGGCGGGGAGCCGGCTCCAGGATCGGCTGGGGTGTCCTCTGGGGCTGGGGGGCTCAGGTTTCTGCTGGCGGCTTGGCGGGTGTGGGGTTACCAGGCAGCTCGGTTACCCAGCCAGAGACACCAGGCTGGGGGAGGGGGCGCAGGGCAGACCCTGGCACCTTGCACTGTCTCCTTTGGCTCTGAGGGGAGCCGGCACGGCCCGGGCAGGGTTCCCTGCTGGACACCCTGGCGAGCAGGGTCCGCCCAGTGGACACTTGCTCGGGCCGTGGAGGGTACCCTGGGGAAAGTCCGGCCGCTCCAGGGCTGGAAACTCTGACAGGCAGAGGCGCCCGTTGTCCCCTCACCCACATCCGCTCTCTCTGCACACCCCCTCCGCCATTTATTCTCCCCAACTGGCCCCTGAATCTTGGACCCCTGCTTCATCCAAAGCGCGAGTGTGAGTTCTCTAATGAGCGTGTTTCGGCGGGACCAGCCTCGGAAGGCAGGCCCCAGGCTTCGGGCCTCAGCCCCGTTCTCCACACGTTTCCCTAGAGCGAAGGAGGGATGCGAGGGCCCGAGTGGCTGGAGACGGGAGAGCCGGGCCAGGGGGCAGAGCCGGGAGGGGACGAAGGAGGGGCAGGGGCGGCCGGGCCCAGCGGGGCCCCGGAGAGGCCGAAGGCAGGGGCCAGAGGATGGATCCGTGGGCCGAAGACAAGGTCCGGGAAGCGGGAAGGGGCCGGGAGAGATCCAAGAAGAGGGCCGCGATGGGGCGCGCTGGCGGGCAGTGGGCACGCCGTGCGGGCGCAGGCCGTGCGGGAGACCTGCCCTCATTCCATCCTCCGCCATCTTTTCTCTTCCTGCGCTTTCCCTTGAGGGGCTAAGGCTCTGTGAGCCAGGGGCGGCGTCACCGAGAGAGACGTGGAGAGCAATGAGGTCTCCCTCACCCGGGAGCCCCTGCACCAGGACCGGGGGCCTTTGGGGGAGTCTTAACCCCCGAGGCACCGGGAAGCAGCCGACTCCCCTCGCCTCCTTCCCCCTTCGTGGCTTGCGGTCTCTCTTCCCCGCCTCGGCCCCCAGGAAGTGTGAGTGCTGGGGGTGGCGAGGTTAGGAGGGGGAAGCGTCGCGTGGGGGATGGGAAGCACGCACCAGCTTGGAGGGGCTGGGGGCAGGAGCGCAAGGGCACCCTCACGCAGAAGACCTCTCTGGGGAAGCCCTTCTTGTCCTGCAGAGACATGTGGCTGGGCCCTTCGCTCTGCCCCTGACCTGGGCAGCGCCGATGGCTGCGGCTCTGGGCCCCAGAGGCCCCGGGAAGGGCTGGTAGAAGCCAAGGAACAAGGGCTCCTCATCCCTGAGGATGCCAGACTGGCCGCTGGTTTCCCAGCCCTGGTCCACCACGGGCCGAAGCCCTGGCTTCGTGCAAACTTAGCTCCAGAAAAACAGGAAGAGAACCTGAGGCTGGAGTTGGGGTGCGGGTGGGGGTGGGAAGAAGAAAGAAGTGAAGCGGGTGGGTAGTCGTGGGTACTTGGAGCACCGAGAACCTCAGGTCTCCGCAGCACCCCTGCTGGACGACGCCAGGGCCTGGTCCTCATCCTCCTTGGCCCAGCTGCTGCTGCAGGAGCGGCCTGGCCAGGTCCTGCCCAGGCTGGGGCAGAGCCTAGACCGGGGGCCCTGGAGCCCCGGGGTGCTCTGGGCCTGTCTCGGGTCCATATCTATTTTCTCCACTGCTAATCCTGGTTCCGCCTGCTGCCCCCCACACTAAGCCTCGCTCCCCTAATCCCCAGCGTGGGGGGGAGGGGGCCAGCTTTACCCAGCTGCCCTGCTCAGGGCCTCCTATCCCTGCCCTTCCGCTGGCTCGAGCCCACAGGATCCCCTGGTGCCCCCACCCCGGCCCCGACGCTGCCTGGGCTCAGCACCTGGGAAAGGGCTCCGGCGGCGTCTCTCTCCGAGGCAGAGCTAGTGCCTTCCGCCTTGGGTTCCTCGGTGGAGGGCCCGCCTCGGCAGGTGCCTTCGGACACGGGGGTGGGTGACAGGGACTTTCACCTCTGTCCCCCTCCCACCTCTCTCGCGGGCAAGTCTGCCCCTGGCCAGAGACAGCAGGCTTGACTCAGGGCCCAGTTTCAAGAGAGCTGCCCACCGGACTGGCCGGTCTAGCAGGCCCGACAGTGAGGGGAGCCTGGGGGGTGGCGGGAAAGAGGGGAGTGATGGGGCGGGGCCCCCAGTTCTTCCCCCTACCAGGCAAACAGACCAAACAGACCTTGCCTGGTTCCTTGGCACAGCTGCCCCCCCCCCCGACTAATACACACACACCCATGCCCACGAGGTCTTAGCAAGAGGGGGCATGCCAGGCTGGGTGGGGACGGGCCGCTTCCGTGGGGCATCCGGGGACTGGGCCCTCTGAGACGCAGAGGAGGGAAGGGTGCACAGGTGGGTCGGGCACCCTGATGCCACGGCTCCACCCTGGCTACAAGAAGGGGCAACCTCTACTCTCCCCTGCCAAGTGATCGGGCCAGGGATGCCCCCTTGGCCCGGTTGGCACCTGCATAGTTCCAGGTGACACCTCCGCTGGCATAGGTGCTCGAGCCCTGGGTAAGGGCTGGGGAAATTTCCCAGAATCTGGAGAGGCGCGGGAACGCCCTTTGTGCTCTTGCCTCTCCCTGCCCTTCCCTGCCACCTCTTGGCCGTGGGCATTGGGTTTGGGCCTAAGGGGCTAAACGCCCACCTTTACTCAAGTCCTGTGTGAGTTGCTAGTGATCCAGCCTGAGTCTGTGACCCGACAGCAGGGTCAGCCAATCAGCACCCCGTGACACTACGTTGCCAGGGAGACTGGCCCTGGGGTGGGAGAAAGAAGGCGGGTTTAGCAGCAGGAATGGGTGGGGTGGGTAGGAAGGAGAGAGAGGGCTGGGGTGAGCGTGGTGCCTGTGGGTGCCCAGTTCCTAGCCAACGGATGGTGAAGGCAGTCCCCCGGCCCCACAGGAGGGACAGGACCCACTGGGCCCGGGAGGTTGCCCGGTGCTCCTGGTTGGCCATCGCTGCCACCGCTGCTGCCCACCTGGCTTTTGTTTGTTCCTAAGTCCTGGGGCCGTGTGCCACTTGTACCATTTGTACAGTACAGAGCGGAGACCCAGAAGGAGCCGGGATAACTCCCAGAGTGCTTTGCCCCAGGGAGAGAGGCGGCTCGGAGGCCTGGGCTGGGAGTGGATGGCCCTGCCGGAGGTACCAGGTGTGGTTCCAGCCCCACAGACACACGGGGGCCGCTCTTGAGGCCTGGCCGGGATCCTGGCGCTGCACGGAGGTGGCAGGCAGACGGGCCGAGAGAGACAATGCTGTTCTTGTGTCCCAAAGAGGAAATCTGTGGCCCTTGACTCCCCCCACCTTGCAGAAAAACCTTTCCCTGTGCGCGGCGAGCCCTGAACAGCTGCTGGCACGTCAGAAAGGACACTGACAATTGTCCTCGGACGGTCTGGATTGCTTTTAATATTACCGATGAGGAACAGGCCTTCTCAGGAAGGGAAGTGACTTGTCCAAGGTCAGGTAATTCCTCAGTGACGGCTCCCTCAGGGTAACTCAGGAGGGAGAGGGAGGCCATCTGTGTAGTGGAATCTGCCCCAGGCAGGCCAAGGCAGACCGCTTGTTGGACCCTTACTGTGTGTCAGGCAGTCACCTGGGCTCATTCACCCCTCACCACAAGCCCAGGAGTCAGCTGGAATTCTGCCATATTCTAAGATGAGGAAAGAGGGTTGAAGATTAAGTCCCTTGCTTAAGGTCACAGAGCTAATCTGTGGCAGGGCCAGGATTCAAACTCGAGCCGGGGTGACCCTGGAACCCAGCTCTTTCCAGGACACCGAAAGTCTGCAGTGACTCCAAGCCCACTGGGCGTCAGCACAGAGCGCAGAGCCCCTGCCCCGCCGCTGAGGGGAGGCAGCGGGGAGAACGACTCGCCTAAGGTCACCTGGCAAAGTGGAAGCACAGCCATTACTCCCTACTTTCAGGCCAGAGTCGGACCACAAACCCTGCCCCGCCCTGCTGAGGGCAGCGCCGGGGAGCACATCCGTCTGGAGTGGGGGGCTGGAGCGTGGCCTGTTGGCAGTGGGGAGGGGTGGGGGTGATGCTTATCTGCGGGGCAGGAAGCACCCTCGCCAGTGACACCCCAGCAAGGTGGCTGCTCCTTGGCTCCTTGGGGGAGGGGAGGATGTGAGGGGAGGGGCGTCTTGAAGGGGAGATGCCCTCTGGGTGGCAAGGAGGAAGAGGATGGTGCTTGGGGGGCCTCCTCCGGTTAGCAGTGTCGTAGGGCACCAGCCCTGGGGGAGAAGCTGGTCGGGCCCGGCCTCCAGCAGGCCCTGGGCCGGTTTCATCAGCCCTCTTGAGATGAGGAGCCATGAGGGGGTTCCAACACAAAGACTCAGTTTACCCAGCTTTCAGATGCCACCTTCAGCCAGCACCTCGAAGGCCTAATCCACCCAGGGCGTCCTGTGAAGGGGGAGGGGCGGGCGATGCGTGAACCCCGTTCCCCCAGAGGCTCTCTCCCTGGTGCAGGGTCTGGACGGGGACGCGCGGGCCAGTGTCCCTGACCCTCCCAGCACGCTCGCACGGCCAAGCGATCTCACCTTCCTCTCCGCTCCACCCTGCAGGAAGATGGGGAGCCCTGAGGACGATCTGATTGGAATTCCGTTCCCGGACCACAGCAGCGAGCTCCTGAGCTGCCTGAATGAGCAGCGCCAGCTGGGCCACCTGTGCGACCTCACCATCCGGACGCAGGGCCTTGAGTACCGCACACACAGGGCCGTGCTGGCCGCCTGCAGCCACTACTTCAAGAAGCTCTTCACCGAGGGCGGTGGCGGGGCTGTCATGGGGGCAGGGGGTGGTGGGGCCGCCACGGGCGGTGCCCGGGCCGGTGTGTGTGAGCTGGACTTCGTCGGGCCAGAGGCCCTGGGTGCCCTGCTGGAGTTTGCCTACACGGCCACCTTGACCACCAGCAGCGCCAACATGCCTGCGGTGCTGCAGGCCGCCCGGCTGCTGGAGATCCCCTGCGTCATCGCCGCCTGCATGGAGATCCTGCAGGGCAGCGGGCTGGAGGCCCCGAGCCCCGACGAGGACGACTGCGAGCGGGCCCGGCAGTACCTGGAGGCCTTCGCCACCGCCACGGCCTCGGGGGTCCCCAACGGCGAGGAGAGCCCTCCGCAGGTGCCCCTCTCGGCACCGCCGCTGCCTCCGCCCCGGCCCGTTGCCCGCCGCAGCCGCAAGCCCCGAAAAGCCTTCCTGCAAACCAAGGGGGCCCGGGCGAACCACCTAGTACCCGAGGTGCCTGCTGCCGTGCCCGCCCACCCCCCGACCTACGAGGAGGAAGAAGCGGGCAGAGTGCGCAGCAGCGGGGGCAGTGGGCTGGGTGACAGCTACAGCCCTCCCACAGGCGCTGCCTCGCCGTCCGAGGGGCCCCTGAGCTTCGAGGGCTACGAGGGTGAGGAGGAGGAGGAGGAGCTGGCTTACCCTCCAGCCTATGGGCTGGCACAGGGCAGTGGACCCCCCCTGTCCCCCGAGGAGCTGGGCTCAGACGAGGACGCCATCGACCCGGACCTGATGGCCTACCTGAGCTCCCTGCACCAGGACGCCCTGGCGCCCGGCCTGGATGGCCAGGACAAGCTGGTTCGCAAACGCCGCTCCCAGATGCCCCAGGAGTGCCCAGTTTGCCACAAGATAATCCACGGAGCAGGCAAACTGCCACGCCACATGAGGACCCACACGGGTGAGAAGCCCTTTGTCTGCGAGGTCTGCGGCGTCCGCTTCACCAGGTGAGCCGGGGGTGGGGTCCGCACAGACCCCCGTGGGTGCCCGTGAGATGAGTGTGCAGAGAGACGGGAGAGGCCCGCGGGCGTGGGGCGAGGGGCTGCCCGAGGTCACGCTGGAGGCAGCGGCGGCCATGGTGGGGCCCGGTTGGATGGAGGCGGGAGGGGGTCCTGGGGGCGGGTCGTCCTGACTCCCGGCTCCCTCACCCGCGCCGCCCCAGGAACGACAAGCTGAAGATCCACATGAGGAAGCACACGGGAGAGCGGCCCTACTCCTGCCCGCACTGCCCAGCCCGCTTCCTGCACAGCTACGACCTCAAGAACCACATGCACCTGCATACGGGGGACCGGCCCTATGAGTGCCACCTGTGCCACAAGGCTTTCGCCAAGGAGGACCACCTGCAGCGCCACCTCAAAGGCCAGAACTGCCTCGAGGTCCGCACCCGAAGGCGCCGCAAGGACGATGCGCCACCCCACTACCCCCCACCCTCCGCTGCCACCTCCTCTCCTGCCAGCCTTGACCTCTCCAATGGCCACCTGGACACCTTCCGCCTCTCTCTGGCTCGATTTTGGGAGCAGTCGGCCCCCTCGGGGCCCCCAGTGTCCACCCCAGGGCCCCCCGATGAGGAGGAGGAGGGGGCGCCCACTACACCCCAGGCCGAAGGGGAAGGTGCCCTGGAGTCCTCCTAGAGGCCCGGATGGCTGGGCTGGGAGCAGCGAGGGCCGGTTGCCAAGCCCTGGGCAGGGGGACAGGGCGGCGGCGGCGCCCAGCCTCGGTCCAGGACGAAGCCGAGGAGGTCTGGGGCCCGGGCCGTGGGCCGACCTTGCGACCCTGGAGCGGCGGGCGCTCCCTACCAGACTGTCTGTATTCACTGCTCGTTGTGAAGGTGGCTCCCCGGCCCCCGCTGCTCCTGGGGAGCAGAAGCAATAATGTATTTCTGATGTGTGGGGTTCCACTTCGGCTATGCGGGTTTCTAGGGCGCAGGGGCTTGGGACCAAAGCCTCGCCCCTGCTCCGCTGCCCCTGGGGTCTGGCTGCCCTCCATCCCGGTTTCTGTTCCCTTTTCCCTGCAGCGAATTATGCAAAAGGGGTGGCGAAGGAAGGCTAGGTGGGGAAGAGCCCGGTAGACCCTCGGAGGCGGGAGTGGGGGAGGCCGGGCCTGCCCCAAGAGCCACCGATTCCCCCGCCCCGCGCGGCGCTGAGTCACGGGGTCCTGGAGAGGGGCGGGTGGCCGAGCTGCTCGCCCGCCCCTGGGGGCAGCGGGAGGCCCGCCCAGCCTTGGGAGCGCCTCCCTCCCTCCGCCCTCCGCGTCCCGGGGCAGGGAATGTCTTGTTCCCGCCGCTCCCTCCCGGGGCCAGAGGGCAGGGCGGGCCGGGCGGCGGCTCCCTCTTCTCCTCCCCACCTCCTCCCCGCCCAGGTGCGAGCCGGAGCCGCCGCCACCGCGGCCGCCCCTGACTCACGCCGCCCCCGGGCTGGCGGGGCGCAGGGCGTGGGACCGGGTGAGGGGTTGGGGAGCCCAGCGGCAGCGCGCGAGCCGGCGCCACCTGGCGGCCGACGCTGCGCGGACGAGCGAGCGCCCCCCGCGGCCACCGGGCGCCCGCGGTCCCTGCAGCCGGGAGCACCTCGCGCAGGCGGTGAGGACGTTCGGGCGAGGGACCCGTTCTCAGGTCCTGGCCAGCCGGCCCTCGCTTCCCCTAGGATTGAGTCCACCCCTGTCTGTACATAGCCTTTCTGTTGGTCTTGTTGAAATCTAGTCTCAGATTTTTTAGCTCCCCCTTCTGCTAGGGTGGGGGGGTCCCGACCCCTTCCTTGCTGGGTGCTGGACCGAGCGGCCTGGGCTCCGCCTTGCACTATTTTCCCTCCTCGGCCTGGAGGCCCCTCCTCCTCCAAAGGGGCAGGTTCAGGGCCCCGGTGCTCGCACCCCATGCCCATTTGCACAGCTGCCCAGCTACCCCAACGGTGGGGAGGGGCCACGGGGGTAGTGGAACCAGTCCCTATATCTATTTAAAAAGTAATGATGTAATATATTGGGGCGGGAGGGGAGGTCAGGCGGCCTGGGCCCCACCGGAGCATTTCAGTGATGAGGGCCCGGTGGGGGGAGCTGGCCTGGCCCTGAGTGGCCGCAGCGGCCCGGCCTCTCCCTACTTGGCTTTCCCGTCAGTGCCTTAGGGGGGAGGCGTCCCCTCCTGGTCCCTTCCCCTAGCCCTGCCCCCCACCTTGGGTGTAAGCGACAGGAAGAAATAATAATTTAAGATTCACACCTGTGTTCACTTTTGGTTCCTTTATTTTGGGGATGGATGGGAAGGCTCTGAAGGAGAGCGAGTGAGACACAGGGGTCGAGAGTTCTGAGGCTGCGGAGAGGGCTGCTGGAGCGCTTCTGAGGGGATGAGGAAGGTGGGCAGGGCCGCGGCTTCAGCCCCGGGACACAGCCCCTCTGCTACGGCCCCTCCTCATCCGGGCCACTGAGGAGGAGAGGGACCTGCTCATCCAGGGCACAGTTTGTTTCCACAGGTGTGTCCCGCCCCGCCCCGCTCCGCCCCACCGCTCCGACGCCGCCTGCTGTCCTGGCCCCTGAGGCACACCAGCCAGAGGCCGGAGATAACTTCTGACTGGAGGCCGCGCTTGATGCCGAGGGGCAGATGGCCAGGGACTTGCCCCAGGTCACGTAGCTCGTCAGGGCACCGCGGCCAGTGACCTCAGCCTGGCTAGCTCAGGGCTCCCCTGGCCCCGAGACCCTCCCTTTAACTTTCCTGGGCCTCTGGAACCTCTCAAAGAAACCTCTGCCTCCCTTTGCTCATCTGCTGCCCTCGAAGCCCACTGGCGCTGGAGCGTGCCCTGACCTCCCTCCTGGGCGCCTTCGATGCCTCGCCACAACCCCCGGGAGCCGGCCCTGGATTCGGGCCGTGCCTGGGCCCACGGCCTCCGCACCAGAGGACCTCGGTCTCTGGCTTTCCATCCTTCTTGGCCTTGGCCCCGGTGCCCTTCACCTCAGTCCTCCGCCACCCTTCTCCGCCCAACACTCAGCAGGCGCGCCTCCGAGCTCCCAGCCCTGTCCTGCAGGCACTCCCTTGACCACTGCCCTGCCTGGCATCTCCACAATGTGCCAGGGACTGCCCTGGGCCCGGGCTCTCTGTCTTCCCCAAAGCCAGCCATCTGAGACACAGTTGAAGACACCTCGCTTCTCCTCCCGTTCTCCGTTGACCTGTCCGGGAACGAGCTCTCGGCCCTTGGGTCCTAGTCCCTGGGCCACATTTGCCAAAGAAAACTATAGAAATGGGGACAGTGGCGCGGCTGTCACAGGCTGGAGTTTTCGACATCGCCAGGCCTTTGACACTACCTGGACACCCCTTCTCTGCTCAGGTGACTTCTTAGCACACTCTTTGTGGCAGGGATTTCAGCTGCCACCACCCACTCCTGAGACCTTTGTGCCGCTCCCAGCTACCCATGGTGCGCTCGGCAGGGCGCCCTGGCCTGCCACTCCCCGAGAAGTGAGGCGCTGAGCTGGAGCCTCGCTCTGCCCAGGACCGCCTCTCCTCTGCCGGGGCTGTGGCTGTGGCTGCGGCCGCCTGGTCCGCTGGCCGCCAGCCCCGCCCTTTGCAGGGCTCTCCCTCTGCTCCTGTCCTTGGACGGGTGTGTCTGGTTATGGGGGCCCCACGCAGACTGCTCTTGTAACTGCCTTCACCGGCCAGCTTTCTGTTTGTAACTACAACAATCACTGCTTTAAGGAGTCAGACTTCTGCCAGCCAGGATGCAGAGCACCCCCCTGGGTGTTAGCTGCCGGGCACCCCTCACCCGCCCCGACCTGGCTTTGGCCCCCATGGTGCGTGGAGTGTCCCCACTGGCTATGGCAGTGGTACAGGAGCCGTCCGCCCACGCCGGGCAGCCCCTCTCGCTCCTCAGCCGGGAGCCCTAGCCTCCCCCTCCGACCGCGTCCTCCGTCCGGGCGACACCTCAGCCCCCACCCTGCTCCTCTGCCTGTGTCCCGGGCTTCCGCAGCAGGACGCCCAGGGACTCGGCACAGGCCCCTGCTGGCCCGGGGCTGCCCCATCCTGCAGAGCCCCCGTCCGCGCGCTGCCTGACGGCCCGGCCTCCTCACCGCCTCCGCAGCTGTGCCCTTCGGAGACAGGTGGGCACGTTCCGCTTTCCAGCCTGATTCTCAGGCGGCCGTTGTCCGCCTCCCCACCCGACCGCACCCTTCCCCCACACCGGCTGAGGCCTCCCCCTGCGCCCAGCCCCTGCCCCAGGTCGATTCTCCGTCCTGGGCATCTCGCTGTCCGCGCCCCGCAGGCTCCCCCACACTCTGCCTGTCTCACGCAGGCGCCGCAAAGCCAGACCCACCGCTCCTTTCTCCTCCGAAGCCTTGGTTAACACACCCCCGTCCGGCAGTGCTCTCTCCTCCACCCCGACCCGAGACCCGCGGTGTGTCCTTGCTTTATCGGGGTGCTCCCCACACGGCCGCCTGCGCGACGCGGCTGCGCCCTCCGAGAGCCAAACTCTGCTCCTTCCCCTCCTCGCTTCTGCGTTCAGCGCCGCCCACTCTGGGCGCCCGAAGGCGCCGTGGGGCGACGGCCGCGCTCCTGCCGCTCCGTCCCCCACCTGGACCCCCGGCGGGATTCCTCCGAGCGGCTGCTGTCCAGCTCCGCGGGGGCGGCCCCTCCCGCCGCAGCCAGCCAGAGGGGGCGCTCTTCCTCCGCCTCCTCGTAGTCGCTGGAGTCCCTGAGGAAGCCTCGGTCAGGGCCGGCAGAGCCACTCCCCGCCCGGGCCGCGGTCACCCGAGGACTCACAGCTCCTCGTCCAGGTCCCGCTGGCCGGAGAGGGGAGCGCTGCACACGGAGCAGGTGCTGCCCAGGAGGCGGTAGCAGTCCCGGCAGTAGAGGGCTGCGGGACGCGGGCGGGACGGGGCCGCTGGTCCCCCCACCCCAGCTCCCATTCTCCAGCCCTCCCTGCCGCACCCAAGGGCGCAGCCCTGCCCAGGTGCCCCTCGGGTAGGGATCCTGTTCACGGCGGCAGAGCCAAGGAGAACAGGGAGGGGACGGGGCCCAAGGGCCCAGGGACACAGGCAGAGCCGTGAAAGGGAAGGGGCAGAGGTGTCGAATGCCATCGGGAGCCACGCCCAGGGTCTCACCTGGGCACCCTGGGGTACTGCAGGACACAAGGCTCTCCGTGTCCCCTTGCTCTGGGGGCTGCCCACAGCCCAAGCAGTAGGCCTGGTGCCTCACGAGTGGTCTCAGCCATGGGCACCTGTGGACACCGTCGCACACGGGGCAGCCCAGTGCCAGCACGCACTGGACTCCCGCAGCCCAGGCTCCCTCTCCGTCTCCTCCCTTAAGAGGTGTGTGATGGGCGCCTCCCGGGCCGATCCTCTGGCCACCTCCAAGGACAGTGGGCCCCGAGGGCCGGCTGTCTCCGGCCACTCACCAGGCAGCCAGAACCTGCAGCCCGCTCACGTGGCCCTGGTCAGCCGCGCGACGCCTCGCCGCGCGGTGCAGGGTGGCCAGCAGGGTCACTCGGCGGCTCAGAAGCACGTTGTACAGGTAGGAGATCCGCTCCTGCTGGAAGATCAGGCTGGTCCCAGCACGGCTGTCTGCCCAGCCGCCCTCTGAGGCCTCCCCCTCCCTTCTCTCCAACCCCTAAAGTGCTCTTCTGGGGACACTCCGGGCCTCCTGGGTGGAATTACCCACTCCCGCCTCTGGATTTCCATAGCATTTTATCTGTTCCTTAATAGAAGCTCTCCTTAAAATTATAACGTCTCTGTCAAGGCCAGTGTGGCCTGCTGGGAGGTGCGTCGGGCCCGGGGGGCTCCTCAGGGTCCTGGTGACCAGCACGGTGACAGGTACTCAGTAGGTATGCAGCAAGCGATTAGCAAATGAGTAGACAGACCATGTGCCCTGCACTCCCAGCATGCCAGCACTGCCTCCCCCATTCTCTCAAGACTTTGGCAGCGAGTTCTGAGCCAGGAAGCCCTGCCCCAAGTGGCACCACTGCCCAGTCCTGCCTGGGCCCGGGCGCCTGCAGCTCAGGACACTTGCTTTTGGAGCTCAGCCAGAGGGGACAGGACTGGGCTGCAAAGTCTCCTGACCTCCCCAAGGCCAAGACAGCCCAGCTGGGCGCCAGGGGAGAGCAGTGACCCAGGGGGCCGCGGCCCTCACCTGCTCCCGGGACGGGTAGTAGGAGGCGCAGATGGCCCGCCGCAGCCGGCTCACGTAGCTGCCACACAGGGTGACGAAGACGCACAGGCCGTACATGGCACCTGCAGCACAGAGGCCCGGTGAGCGCTGCCGAAGGCCTGACCGGCCACCCTCGCTCGCACTCAGCCCGGGCCGCGGGGCTGCGGTCACACCGATGACCGTGTAGCCGGTGGAGTCTGGCTGTGAGGGCCGCAGGACACAGCGCCGGGACAAGATGCTAATGTTGCCTTGCTGCAGGACGTCAAAAGCTGACACCAGGTCGCGGTAGACGTTCCCAGTGTACCCCGTCCCCTCGACGCTTATGGTCACTCGCACCGGGCCTGGCACAAAGACAGGGCAGGAGCACATGCGGCAGGTGCCCGCTCCAGTGCAAGAAGATGGGCACGTGTGTCTGTCGGGGAAGGCCAGCCCACGCAGGTCACAGGCAGGGCCCACGCCTCAGCCAGGGCCTGTGACGCCCAGGCACCCTCGCAGTGCCCCAAAGCGGACCTCGGCTCTGGACCCGCGGACTGGCTCCCCAGTCCCGCCGGGCAGCACCGGTGTCTGGCCCGGCTGTCCAGCCCACCAGACCTGACATTCACCCCATGCCATCAGAAACACTATATTTTAAGGCACCCGCTGAGTCTGGCATGGTGGTGTAATCAGGGCTACAGTCCTGCAATCATGGCTACTCAGGAGGCTGAGGCAGGAGGATCAAAAGTTGAGGCCCCCTAGGCATTTTAGGATAACTCTGTCTTGAAATAAATTTACAAAGCAGGCCCAGAGATGTGGCCACACACACACACACACACACACACACACACACAAAACTTTGTTTCTTGACTATGCAGCAGGCATTGCATTAACTAGATTTTGAGTTTAGGATTTTTTTTTTTTTATGGTACCCACGATCGAACTTGGGCCCTTGTGCATCCAAGGTTGGTGCGGTACCACTTGAGCTAAATTCCCCAGCCCCAGGATTTTGTTTTTTACTTTATCTGTCCTACTTCTGGTACAGAGTGACATCGGTTCACTCCTTAGCCTGTGGCAGTCTTTGTCACAGTCCAGCAGGTACCCAGCAGGCTCCTGACCTCACAGTGACCCAGAGAAGTGGCCCCTTTGTTAGCCCACCGCTCAGATGCCATTTTGGGAGGTTATACAACTTGCGTGACGTCACTGCCTGACAGAGGACAGGGTGAGGATTTGAACCCACAGCAGCCTAACCTAGAGCTTGTGTCTTTGCTCATCTGGGGAGTCTCACTTGATTTTGGTTTGGGTTTTTTGTGTGTTTGGGGGGAGGGTTAAGATAAGCTATTGCTGGGCCGGAGGGTTAGCTCAGTGGTTCTGGCACCTGCCTCGCAAGCGCAAGGTCCTGAGTTCAATCCCCGGTAACCACCTATAATGCTGGGTGTGGAGACACGCCCACCAACAATCAACACCGCATACCGCAATGCCGGACGTGGTGGCTCACGCCTGTCATCCCAGCACTCGGGAGGCAGAGACAGGAGGATTGCTGAGTTCGTGGCGGCTTGCCTGGGCTACATAGTGAGCTCAGGGCCAGCCTGAACTACAAAGTGAGACCCTGTCTCAAAAGCAAAAAAAAAAAAGATAAGCTATTGCCGTGTAGCTCAGGCTGCCCTCTAATTCACTCTGTAATCCTGGAACTTGCAGGGATCCTCCTGCCTCAGCCTTCCCTAGTGCTGGATTACAGGTGTGTGCACCTCACCTGGCCTTGGGTGGTCTATATGGTCATGATCTGACCTGGGTACACATGTTGCCAGGTGGAGGATAGGGCCAGAAGAAGTTGAGGTTGGCAGAGTGTGGGGAAGAGGAGAAGGGTGTGTGTGTGGGCAAATGCTCACTGCGGGCCACGATCTCCCCCTGAAGCTGGTACCGGGCCAAGTCCAGCACCCAGAAGATGGTGTAGTCGAGGAAGACCAGCAGCAGCATGAGGATGAGGTGGCGTGTCAGGCTGAAGAGCTCGAGCACATAAAACACCTGCTCCCATCGGGTCAGGAAGATGGAGCCTAGGCAGGAGGGTGATCCAGGGTGGCCCCCAGCTCCTCACCCACTGGGCCCCAGATCCCGGATGAATCTCATGTTCCAGGCCCTGTTCGCTCTTGCAAAAGTGGAAAGAGGGGGCCGGAGGGTTAGCTCAGTGGTTCCGGAGCCTGCCTCGCAAGCGTAAGGACCTGAGTTCGATCCCCGGTTACCACATATAATGCTGGGCGTGGTGGCTCATGCCTGTCATCCCAGCACTCGGGAGGCTGAGACAGGAGGATTGCTGAGTTCGCGGCGGCTTGCCTGGGCACCATAGTGAGCTCAGGGCCAGCCTGAACTACAAGGCAAGACCCTGTCTCCAAAAAGCAAAAAAAAAAAAAAAAAAAAAGTGGAAAGAGGCTGTGAGGACCACGGGCACAACTGGGCACCTTCAGTCAGTGCCAGGGGCTCTGCGGCCTCCAGCTCCCAGGCCCCACCGGCCGCCACGTCTGCAGGCCCTTCCCTGCCTGTGGCCAGCCCCGGGATCGGGCAGGCCCGGGGAGCCCCGGCTCAGGCCCTCACCAGGCCGGATGTAACGTCTGGCCTCGTGGGCGCTGAGCGGCAGCACTGTGGGCAGCCCTGCCAGGGAGCGTGCGGCCTCCATGCGCAGGAAGCGCCTGGTGATGTAGACGTTGTCGAAGTCGTCCCAGTTCAGGTAGGCGTACCAGTACAGCAGGGCCCTGGGGGAGAGAGCGCGCAGGAGGCTGCCGGCGCCTGGCTCAGGCCCGGCCCTGGGCCCTCCCGCCCGCTGGGCGCCCTCACTGGAGATACAGGAGCGTGAGCAGCAGGGGCGTGGCGTAGCCCATCAGAGCCAGGGCCTCGCGGAAGCGGAGCAGCTTCCCGCTGACGGCCTCGCGCAGGTCCAGGGCCACCTGCGAGAGGCTCCGGGAGGCGTTGAGGTCCACAGAGAAGTAGTGGGTGACGGTCATGTTGAACTCGAACTCCTGACGCACCTGCTCAATCAGCTTCACCACGGCTGGGCAGCAGGAGACAGCGCAGGGTTGGCGGCCAGCAGCAGGTAGGGCTATTGCAGCCAGGGGGCTCGGGGGTCACAGACGGCAAGAGCCCTGGGCCTGGGCCCGCTGCTCCCTGGGAAGAGGAGTCTCCCCAGCCCCATCTCCCCACATGCACGTGCCCAGCGTTGCGCCGGCATGAGGCAGAGGCCACAGGGGGCGGCGGCATGCCCTGTGCCCGCCCTGGGCCCGGTCCTGACCTCGAGTCCGGCCTGCTCAGGCGCCGCTCCCCGTCACCGCCCCCTCTCGCCCGTGCACCTCGCTCACGGCCACGCGGCTGGGAAGGGCCACTCACGGGTGCCGATGGTCGCGCGCAGAAAGGGCTGGACGTACACGGGGATGACGCAGAACACCTGGACCACTGAGAGGCCGGGGCTGCGGTGTCTCACCGGGCCTCTGCCCAGCCGCCACCCTGAGCCCTGTGTCCCGTGGCGCGTGTGGGTCCCCCGGGCCCTCCCTCCAGCCCTACCCCGCACCCCGGCCCTGGGCTCTTACAGCTGGCGAGCCCGCACAGCGCCAGTTTGAAGGGCATGAGCACGTAGCACAGGTGGTAGGCCTGCGGAATGACCTTCATGCAACTGTCTTTGGCGTCGTCGAAAACCTTGGCACACTTCGAGTACGGGCTGCCCAGCTCTGAGTTGCAGACGTCACCGATGTGAAGGAGCCAGTACCACACGTTCCTCAGGGCCCTGGCTGCGGGCAGGGTGGGAGAGGCCGAGCTTGGGGCACCCTGGGCTGTGCCCGGAGGCCCGGGCAGGCAGGGACGGCCCCACCAGGGCTCACCCACGTGCTTCACACCGTCCATGATGGAGCGGAAGAAGCTGCGGATCCGGTCAGCCGCCACTTTGGCCTTCCGGGCCAGAGCTTTGATCCTGTCCAGGGCACCTGCGGGAGAGGGCAGGGACGCTGTGGGCCCCGTTCTCACCGTGGCCTCCAGGGGGGGCAGAGGGGGGCCAGGCCCTGCAGTGGAGACCGGAGAACAAGACGTGGGGAGCCGTCGGGCCCCACATCTCTGGTGGGCAGGGCGCTTGCAGGTGAGGGCCTGGGAGGGAGGCCAGGAGCGGCCGATCGTGCGGGACGGCTGGGCCACGGCAGCCAGGGCAGCCTTACTGACGAGGGGCTGCCGGGCCCGCTCCAGCACCTCCGCAGTCTGGTTCAGGGCCAGCTCTGCCCCGCAGGCCACAGCCTCACTGGCCCGGGAGAAGTTGCGCAGGGTGTTGGCACATGGCCCTTGGAGCACCAGCCCGAAGGCGGCCACGAGCAGCAGCATCCGGCCGTGTCCTGGGGAGACAGCCCAACATGGCGTCGAGGCCCCCAGACAGCCACCCCAGGCCACCTGCCCTCGTCCCTCGGGCCAGGCTCACGGGAGAAGGTCTGTGGCAGCATCAAAAAGACAGTGGCTCGGACCTGGCGGGAGAACCCCATGCCCAGGCCTAGGAAGGCAGCCAAAGTGACGGTGCCCACCAGGCAGCTCCAGGGGCTCCGCCCCTCCACCAGCAGCTCCAGGAGCCCATAGGCTGTGGCCAAGGACAGTCCCAAGGTGAAGCCACCCACACTACGGACCAAGGCCCGCGCTGTGCCAGGCTCCTCCGCCCCCAGGGGCAGCACCACCTCCCCCATAACTTTGGGCATGGCTACTGGAGCCAACGCCTGCCGGATCTGGGAGAGGCCCTGGGTTCCGGCCCCGGAATGCCAGCCGGTTTGGACTGTGAGCCTCGGAACCCTGGGTCTGTTCCGAGCCGGAGAGGACAGCGGGCCCGCAGGCTCCTCCCACTTCTCAGGCTGAGGGAAAGAAAGACAGACACAGAGTGGAGTGAGCTGGTGGTCCTGCCCCCTCTCTCGAGATGGCACAGCTGAGGAAGGCCTTGAGGAGACTTATGGGACCGGAGAGGGCCCCACAGGACGGACTCACAGACGCTACGCACCACCAGAGCAGAGCAAGAGGACCGGGAAGGAAAGCACCCCACACCAGTGAGGTGGACCCAGAGACCCCTTCCCAGCTCACCCTCCTTCGCCCCCTCTCTCTCCTTTTGTGTTGTTTTGATTTCTGGTGTTTAGTCAGGATCTCGCTATGTGGCCCAGCAGGGCCTCAGACTCCCAGGGGTCCTCCTGCCTCAGCCTCCTGAGGACAGGGGGTTCAGCTGTGCCCTACCACACCTGGCCTTGTCCTCTCCTCTCCTCCTGACCCACTTCACGGCCGCTCGTTCTCACGGGGCCCCTTGAGCTCCCACCACAGCCCCCCTCCGGCCCAAGTCCCTAACCCCAAAGAGCTCCCCCGGCCGGAAACGGCCAGAGCCCCCCGGCGCGAGCTCACCGTCCGCTCTCAGCTGTGCAGAGCCTCCTGGGCCGGGCGCTGCCGGGGCCCTGCCGCCGGTTCCTGTGGCGTCAGCCGGGCGAGTTCCCTGTCACCGCCTGCCTGCTGGGGGCTGGCGCTGGGGGCCTCCTGGCCGTAGGTGAGGCGGCAGCAGAAGGCGGGTGGGCAGGGCGGGGCCGGGCTGCAGACCTTCAGCCTCACCCCAGCCTCAGGCCTCTTTCAGCTCCTGGTGAACCCCATGGACCTCTCTGAAGAGCAGAAGATGGCGGTGCTGTACGGCCTGGCGGGTTAGTGCTGGCCGGGGCTGGGGTGCGCGAGGCCGGGAGCACGCGGTCCGGGGCGGGAGTCCGGGAGAGGGGCCTCGTCCTCAGTGAGGGTCCCCAGTTCGAGGGGCCCCCGCAGTCTAAACTTCCTGGCCCTCTGGCTCATTTTCTGCTTCTCCAGAGAAATCCATTCATTCTTCCATCCGTCCCTTCGCCCATCCGTCCGTCCATCCTTCCCCCCTCACTGACCCCCTGCCTGGGATCACAGCAGGACAGGACCAACAAGCGCGCCTTCGCGTTGCCGTGCGAGTGGGGAGAAAGTTAGACAGCGGATGGCAAATATGCGGGAGGATTTCTGAGTCTGCACTAGAGCCCCTGCCCGGCACCCACAGGGCCCTGGGTTCAGGGTGTCCCCGAACCGCAAAACAGAGACAGAGAGACAGAGAGGTAGCGTCCGCCGGCAGCGAGGGCCATGAAGCATCCGAGGCAGAGGACGAGGCTGTGCCGGACTGCGCCAGCTCGCGTGCTGGGGGCGCTTGGTAGCGGGGAGACAAGGCCTCAGCAGCGAGGCAAGCAGCTGCCGTGGGCTTGTAACCCTTTCCCCAAAGATGAGACTGGAATGGAGACCTCTGGCTGGAAGATCAGAAAGCCCGCTTTAAAGTGGTGGCGCCATAAGGAAAATTTATTATCTCACAGAACAAAAATCACAGTGGGGTGGTTTTGGAGTTCTGAGAATTCAGTAGCTCAATAACCTTACGAAAAAACCAGGTTCCTTCTCTCTTCTTTCCTCTCTGGCACTTGCCGTGCGCCTGTTGACCATGCATGCCACTTCAGGTCACAAAACGGCTGCAGCAATTCCAAGCATCATGTCTTCTTTCTGGGTAGTGTATGTTTGCAATGTATAATAATTACCTTCATCTCGGGGAGCTGGCACATATGTATACCTGTGGGATCTTGGCCCCTGTATTCACCCGCCTTCCTGTCTCCCTCTTTTCTCAGGTATCCTCCCTACCCCCATGAAGTCAACCTCCCTGTTTCTAACCATTTCTCTTTTATTTTTGTCCTTAAATTATTTTTATGCTGGGTCTCTCCTATTAGAGAAACCATGTGCTATCTAACCTTGAGTCTGATTAATTTCTTGTTTTTTGAACCAAAAACGTTTGGTGTGTTTGGTTTTTCTTGTTTCTGTTTTTGTTTTGGGTTTTTGGGGGGATACTGAGGGTCAAACTCGGGACTTTGTACTTCTGAGGCAGGCACTGGAACCACGGAGCTAAATGCCAGGCCCTGTTCTTGTTTTATGAGGTAGGGTCTGGCTATGTAACCCAGGCTGGACTTGAACTCATGACAACCCTCCTCCTTCAGCCTCTCAAGCGCTGGGATTCCAGGTGTGCCTCACCATGCCTGGCCTACTTTTTTTATTAGTACATGTTTGCAGGACATAATGATTACATTCATCGTGAGGGGCTGGTACAGGCACATACACATCTTAATTCTTCTTTACTCCCTTCCCTTCCCTTCCCCTCCTTCTCCCCTCTCTTCATCCATTGTCCCTCTTTTTTTTTTTTTTTTTGAGACAGGGTCTGGCTTTGTAGTTCAGGCTGGCCCTGAGCTCACTGTGCAGCCTAGGCAAGCCTCGAGCTCAGCAATCCTCCTGCCTCTTCTTGTTAGATTTATTTCACCCAGCATTCTTTGTCCCTCTTCTTGTTAGATTTATTTCACTTAGGATTGTGATCTCAGGATCCATCCACTTTCCTATAAGTGACTCAACTTTCCCCTCCGTGTATAAAGTCCACATTTTCTTTGTCCCTTTTTCTGCTGATGCCAGCGAGATCACTTCGGTGATTTAGCGACTAGGGACCCTGCTGCACTGTGGTGTGAGGACTCTCGCTCTCAGTGACACCCAAAGAGGTCTGCAGGGTCCATGGTATTTCCAGTTTTAGGGTTCTGCGGCGTCTCCACACTGACCTCCTGGCCTGCCACCCGCAGTGAAGAAGGCTCCCCTTCTCCGCACAGCCCGCCCACGCTTCGCTCTTGATGGGGCTGTTCTTACAGGAGGATGGAGTCACCATTGTTTTGATTTGTGTTCCAGGCACATCTTTTTTTTTTTTTTTTCCCCGTACCAGGGATTGGACTTATGACCTTGGCCTGCCAGGCAGTTGTGGTGCCACTGGTCTGTAACCCCAGCCCCAGGCGCCCATTTTCACACATAGAATGTCAAAGAGCAGAAAGGAAAGGAAAGAACGGCCCTCGTGGGCCCTTTTCCAGGCGCCGGGCACTCCTCGCTGGCCCTGCCCCCTCTGCCAACCCCTTGGTGGGCACCAGGCAGGGCCCACACCAGCCGCACCCCTCACGGCCGGGCGTCAGCACTTCCACACAGACCCTTAGCTTTGGGGCTGTCTTCCTCAGGAGACATCAGACTCCCTTCATCATGGCGACCACTTGGGGCGGAGGGGCCCGTCCCCTCCTGCGGGGCCCCAGCCTGCTCTAGCTTCTCCCGCCTCCCTCGGAGCCCCGCCCGGCCTCTCTCTCTCTCGCTCACTTTCCTGCCTCGTTTTGCCCTCTCCTTCCTCTGACGGCAGAAAGGGGATTCTCAGCGCGGCGGGAACGGGGACAAGGCCTGTCACTGGGGCCGTGCGGAGGGCGCTCGGCCCAGCTGGCCCTCGCCGGGCTGTCTGTGGCCCTCGAGCCTGGTTGCCACAGACGGCAGGTGAAGCCCTTTGCACGGCCTCCTCCTCCAGGACGTGGCGGCTCCTGGCTGACGGCTTCCAGAGCGCCCCCTTGTCAGGGAGGAAGCCCACGTGACCTCGCCTGCCAAGCCGTGGGCGCTGCCCCTCCCTGCCCACCGGGAGAGCAGTGGGCTCCACGGCAGGAAGAATGGGGTGGCGGCCAGGCCCTGCTGCCTGCTCTCGAGAGCCTCACCTGCTTGCTACACCGCGGGGTCTCTCTCGGGGCATGCGGCACCATCCCTCCCCACAGACCTCCTCCTGTGCCCGCCTGTGCCGGCTGCCCAGCTCCCCTCCACAGAGTCCGCCTCCCTCAGGGCTCGTGTAAACTAGGGGTGCAGGGGAAATAGTCTCTGCCCCTTTGGTCAGCCTCAGACAGATCTCCAAAGGGCCACGGGCTCCCCAGAATGTAGGGCAGCCACTTGTCAGCTGTGGTCCCAGCTGGTCCCGCGCCAGGAGGTCAGCACCGCACAACGAGGCCCTTCCAAAGCCCTGTGAGACCGTGCTTGGCTCGAACAAATCCAGACTCACCCCCCAGGGCTGGGCAGGACCCGGCTGTTGCCCTGGAACAAAACCCAAGTTGTGTTAGCAAGAGGGAAGGCAGAAAAACTGCTGGGTGGCACCAGACAGGGTTGGCCACAAACCTGCATGACTGGGTAGAGTGGGAAGGAGAGCTCGGCCTGCAGCCTGGGGTGCAGGACTCGGGAGGAGGGGCCGAGCGGGCGTGGGGCTGGGCTGGGCTGGAGCATGAGGTCACTCAGAGAGCAGCGGCCAGGCCCTGGGCCCGGAGGTGGCCTTGCGGAGGACCGGGCTTCCGGCCCCAAGCACACGCTGCAGGGCGGGCAGGCAAGGGTCTTGAGGCTTTTCGCTCTGAAACAGTGACAGAGGTGGCAGCCTATTCTTTGTTTTTCCTCTCAGAACTGGAACTGAACCCAGAGGGCCCTGGGCTGCTCTTTTTTTTTATTTTTAATTTTAATTTTATTTATTTATTTATTTTGAGTCAGGGTCTTGCTTTGTAGTTCAGGCTGGCCCTGAGCTCACTATGGTGCCCAGGCAAGCCTGGAACTCAGCAATCCTCCTGCCTCTGCCTCCCGAGTGCTGGGATGACAGGCGTGAGCCACCACCCCCGGCACTGTGGTACGTGGCATTGATTGCTGGTGGGCGTGAGTCACCACACCCGTTGTATGTGGTTACTGGGGATCGAACTCAGGACCTTGCACTTGCAAGGCAGGCGCCAGAACCACTGAGCTAACCCTCCGGCCCTTAATTTTTTATTTTGAGACAGGCTGTCGCTGAGTCACTGGGCTCAAGCTTTCAGTCCTCCTGCCTCAGCCTCCCGGCGTGCTGGGATTACAGGTGTGGCACCACCTGCCCACTCTGGTGACTGTGCAAACTGAAGGGCAAGACAGCAAGAGAGGGAGTCAGGAGATGGCTGCGACAGCCCCGGGTGCCCAGCAGGGCCCTGGGCTCCATCCCCAGCATGGCCAAACGTCTCTCAGAGGACACGGGGATGGGGGCGCAGAAAGCAAGGAGGGCTGCTCCGGAGAGCCTCGGAAAACAGTCCACCGACCTTTGCCTTTGGCCTGGGTGCCACCTGTGCCTCCCGACCCGTGCTCCCTCCCAGGCCAGCTTGGCCCAGCACCCCACTGCCCAGCTTTCGGCCACTCCTCTCCCTGCACAGACCCCATGCCAGCTTCCGGCTTCCCTAAGCACTTCCCTGGCCCCGTGCACATGGCATGGCAGCCGCCTGTCTACTTGTCTGTCTCTGGGTGACGCCCTCCAGGAGCTGACTCTCCCCTTGCAGAGACCGGAGGGCACACGTGAGACTGCTGCCATGTACCGTGGCGCATGGCCCGGGCTGATGGGCAGGGAGCCCGAGCACAGCAGGTTAAGCTGGGCTCGGATCTCGTGGGCCGCCCCCTGGGCACCAGTGCCTATTTCTGGAATTTTCCTCTTGCCCACTGTTGCCTCATTATTAGGATGAAATCCTGCCTGGATGTGGAAAGGTTGGCTGCCCTCCCTGACACAAGTGTGGGCACACACACATATATGCCAGCTACTGGCCATGAGTCTTCCGTCTGTACCCATCTCTCCATGCCAGTCCAAAGACTGGCACACAGACGAGCCCTGGAAGTGGCTGTTGATTGTAGGACGGGCACCCAGGAAGCTCATCAGCGTCCGTGTGAAGAGGCAGGCCGCAGGCAGGCGGGGCTCTAGCAGACCGGTGAGCGGGCAGCTTCGGGCTGGGCCTCACCCTCTGCCTCCTGGGCTCTCCGGACAGGTTTGGGGGCTGTAGGCTGGGCCACCTCTCCTCACATCCGCTGCGCCAGCCTCCTGCTGGTGCCCAAGATGCTAGGCAAGGAGGGCAGGCTCTTTGTCCTGGGATACGCCCTGGCTGCCATCTACGCGGGTGAGTGCGCTGGCCGGTCCCTGCATGCTGGCGGGGAAACGGTGACCCCGGGGAGAGGCGGGTGATGCCGGCTGCTCGGGTCTGCTGCGTGTCCCCAAACGCTCCTCCCGCCGCTCTGGGCCCTTCGTGCACGCGGTGAAACGGCAGCGGCTGGATGCAGACAGCTCACAGGCGGCTGGGCCCCTGCGCGGCACAGTTCTAGGAGATGCGCGCCGGTGCGGGCAGGGCCTGCAGATGCCGCCTCTCTCCAGGTCCCGTGGCCAACCTGAGGCACAACCTCAACGAAGTGGTGGCATCGCTGGGCTGCACCGTGGAGCTGCAGGTCAACAACACCCGCGCGGCCTGGCGGGTGTCCACTGCCCCGCTGAAGCAAGTGTTCAAGGACCTGCTGGTCAGGACCCGGCGCGGGCACTGCCTTCTCCCGGCCACGCTCATCCGGGCTGGGGCCTGGCCCCTGGCTCTGCGCCCCGAGGGACACTATTGGCGTTTTTGCAGAGCATGGCCTGGCCCCGGGCACCAGATGCCAGAAGGGCTCCCCAGTTGTGGGGCCATGGCCCCGCCTCCCAAATACCCGAGTGGGTGGGCTTCACGAGGGACTGGGCCTTTGAAAACCAGGACTGGGCCTGGCGGGCAGCAGAGCGCAGAAGTGGGCACCAGGGGGACTGGGCCGAGGGATCTGGGGTCAGAAACACTGGATGGCACACGGTCGGGGTGAGCCCCGAGGGCCTGGGCTGGGAAGTCCAAGCAAGAGCCGTGACCCACCCCAGGCGTGAATGGCGCGCAGCGGGGAGGGCCCATCTCTGGCAGCTCCCCATAAGCCTGGGCAAGTCCCACAGGCTGGCACAGGCAGAGGACAGGCCAAGGGTGCGTGGCACTCTGACGTCACCCTTCGCCTCTTCCCTGTTCCGCTCACCTGCTTCCCTGTGCTCCAACCCAGGCCAGCAAAGACTCCCTGAACGCAGAGACTCGGAACATCTCCACAGCCTTTGAGGACCTGGACGCTCAGGTGAGCAGCGAGGCCGGATACTCCCCGGAGGAGGCCTCGGGTGCTGAGGCGGCACCCCGAGGCGCAGCAGCCCAGCAGGCGCCTGGAGGCAGGCTGCACCTGTCGACCCAGAGACTGTTCGAGTTGAAGACCAAGCTTCGCTGCTCCCGTGAGGCCCTGGAGGGCTGGGCGGGCAGGACCAGGGCCCGGGCTGGGCACAGGCAGGGCACGCGCCCCTGCGCCACCTCCGCGTCCTCCCGCAGACGTGGTGAACCGGGCTATCCTGAGCTGCCATCGCTGGTTTGACCGGAAGCACAGGCAGTGTGTGCAGAGCATCTGGGTTCCGCTCCTGAGCCACCTGCTTTGCCTGCCGATGAAGTTCAAGTTCTTCTGCAGCATCTCCAAGGGTCAGCACCGTGGCAGGGGCGGGCACACCGGGTTAGGGAGCCACGTCCCCGGCGCAGGACAGCGGGGTGCAGGAAGGCCGGGGGAGGCTTAGTCTCTGTGGACTCAGCACCCTGTGCCCACCCGGCTGCCGGCTGATACGTGGCCCTCATGAGTGACCCCGAAAGTCAGAATGTCATCGCCCCAAGGCAAAGACGGGCACAGTACCGAGACTCACCATGGAAGGGCCGAGGGCTGAGAGGGTGGTGCCTGTGCCCAAGTCACGGGGCCGCACACAGGAGCCTGTCACCGCCAGTGCTCTGGCGGCCGGGACAGCCGAGGTCAAGCCCTGCTTCTGAGAAGCTTCCCCAAAGACAGGGCCGAGGGTGGGCGGAGACAGAGGACAGCGTGCCACCTGCCTGGACTCCCGCCCTCCAGAAGGATGAGCTTGCGCCCACCCTGGGAGAGAGCAACCTGGCCAGACCTTGTCTCAAAATTAAAAGAAAGAAAGGGCTGGGGATGAAGCTCAGTGCAAAGGACGTGGGTTAACGCCGTACCGGAAAAAACCGAAAGCTCGGGATGGGGAGGCCCCGGGGGCTGCAGGCCGCCACGCGGAGGCCCTGACCCGGCCCGTCCGCCCCAGTGATGGAGGTGTGGTGCCAGCGCCGCATCCCGGTGGAGGGCAACTTCGGGCAGACCTACGATTCCCTCAACCAGTCTGTTCGCGGCCTGGCTGGGGAGTTTTCAAGCAACATAGACATCAAGGTAGGAGCCTGGGGCCTGGGAGGCAGGGAGAGAGGCGCTTCGGCCGGAGGGAGGGCGGGCGGCGCGCCCAGGCGGTGTCGCTGCGCGGGGCAGGGCTCGCGCGGGTGGGCGGCAGCCGGCAGCGCCTTCTGAAGGGACGCGAGCGCGGCGCCCGGGTGGCGCCGGACCCTGCACGCGTGTCCCCCAGGAGGAGGAGCAGGCCGCGGTGCTGGGCCTCAACTCGAGCTGGCAGCACGTGAGCGCCGAGGTGCGAGACTACGTGGAGCGGCAGGAGACGCGGCTGGAGCGGGCCCTGGGGCTGCTGCGCGCGCTGCTGGCCGCCACCTTCCTGCTGGTCCTCCGCGGGTGAGCCGCCCGCGCAGCCCGTCACCAGCCCCAGCCCCAACCGCCGGCCTGCAGCTCGACCTCGGTGTTAAGCTGGGTCTGTTTTTACACGGAGGTGAAGGCCGGGCGGACGTTTCGTAGGAAGAAACACTGCCCGGGTTCCCATCCTCTTCAGAGGGCAGCTGTCTCCACTGAGCTCCGTCCAGCTTTCCCCCGAACACTTTCACATTTGCCTTTGACCTCTGGTGCTTGCGTGCCCGTCACGTTCTCCTTGGCTCTGACTCTGTGCCTTTTTTATGGTCCCTCCTGCCGCCGCGTTGGCAGCTATGTTTCTTCCCTTCAGAACAAAGTCAGCTCCACCCAGGCGCCTGGGCCACACTCTTCCGTGGTCTCCCTGCTGGTTTCCTGGCCCCCTGAGCCCCCATCTCCATGCATCCCCCCCCCCCGCCAGCCCTACAGGGCGCGGGCGTGACTACAAACGGGGGGGGGCGTGCCTTGCGGGGGGGAAAAAGGAAGCACGTTCCTGCCCACGTGAAGCCCCGTCTAGTCGGGGGGGGGGGGGTGAGCGGCCCGCAGGCGGGGATGCCCGGCCCCACTGCGCTCCCCATCAGGACGGGCTGGAGCGGAGGAGGTGCCCGGGGAGGGCCCTGCCCCGCTCCAAAGGGCTGCAGGTAGGGAGCCATGCATGAGGAAGGCAGAGGTGGCATCCTGGGCAAAGACCTTGGCACCTGCGGAGGGAACGAGAGAGGCCGCGGTGGGCAACGCGGGGCTGACTAGAAGGACTTGCAAGCACAGATGCGGCGGCCACAAAACGGACTGTGCACAGCAAGGGGCCCGCGGGGGCGGGGCGGGGCGGGGGGAGGCCCCGGGTGGAGGGGACGCAGAGGCGCTAGGGGCGCAGAGCCGGCTCGGAGAGGGAAGGAAGGAGCCCTATAGGCAAGACCCACTTCCAGGACTTGCCCCCTGGGTGCGGGTGCGGCGGACCGAAGGGACCAAGAGGCCGGAAGCCACAGCGCGGGCGGACGGCAGCACCAGGTCTCTCCACGAGGGGGCGCTCCAGTCTGCCTTTGCAGTCCCGGTCCTTTCCTCTCGGCAGAGATGTGGATTTTTGCGGGGTCCCCGAACCAATAGCATTGGAATCTATATTTCACACTTTACAGAGTTTATTTAATGTATTTTTACAGTTTTCAACACATCTCCAACAATTAACATTTTTCCTTAGGAAACAAGCATTATGTGGGACTGGGGGAACACGTGGAAGACAGCCATATTTTCTCTCTCCCTCCCTCTCTCCCTCACTGTCATCACTGTGGGGCTCTGGGAGGGGCAGCACTGTTGTGGAGGAAGGAGATGGTGGCTTGGCATGAGCGGTGCCTCGTCCCTGCCCATGTACCGTGGGCACAGTCTAAAGGCCAGGCCTGGAGAGGCCCAGGAGGGCTCCCCACGGTCTGAGGCTGCCCAGCCTGACCTCAGGCTTCCATCCACTCCTGCTGCCTCCCCTTACCACCCGGCGGAAGGCCAGGCGGAGCCTTGGGGCCTCGTCACCACCGCCTGGCACCGTGTCCGACACGGGGAGCTGTGAATGCCCGCCGGTCCTCCAAATGGTGGCCCAGGAGCACACCTGGCAGGGGTGAACACGCCCCGTCTGCTCCCAGGTCTTTCTCCTACATGGACCGCTACAACCAGGACATTCGCTTTGACAACATCTACGTCAGCACCTACTTCCGTCAGATCGATGCGCGCAGGAAGGCGCTGGTGAGGGCCCTGCCCAAGGGGCCGTGTGGGCTCACGTCCAGGGGCCGAGGGGGAGGGCGGCCCAGCCCCACGCAGACGGTTCTCTCCAGGGCAAACGGACACTGCTGCCGCTGCGCAGGGCTGAGACGAAGGCCCTCATCTTCCCCTGCAAGCCCACTGTCCAGGCCTCCGAGATGAGCAACCTGGTGAGGGCAGGGTGGGCACAGCCTGGGAACGTGAGGCGGCGCTCTGAGCGCGGCGGCGGGCCGACCCTGCTCCCTCACAGGCACGGGAGCTGCTGGAGACACTGCCCGTCCTGCTGCTGCTGCTGGTGCTCTGCGGGCTCGACCGGGCGCTCTACGCCATCTTCCACGCCATCCGCCAGCACTCCTTCCTGCAGTACTCCTTCCGCAGTGAGCCCGGCTGCCCGCTCCGGCCTCCCCTGCACCCCCCGCCAGCCCTGCCTGCCCTCCCCAAGGCCCCTCTCAGCCAGGAAGCTGCACAAGGCTCACGGGGGCCTCAGTTACCCACTGTCTTTACACAGGGAGTGGGTGGGTTTGGGCAAAGCCGTAGAGAGACCCGTCCAGCTGCGGATTCCTGTATCTCTGGCTTAACCTTGACCCTGGGCCCACCACCAGCTTCCACCCTGACCCCCCTTAACTGCCCTTCTCTCCTCTCGGGGCCTCAGGCAGTCATAAGCTGGAGGTGAAGGTTGAGGGAGACTCCATGCTGGCCCGGCTTCTTCGGAAGACCATTGGGGCCCTGAACACCTCTTCAGACGTGGGGGTGGAGTCAAACAACATGCGTGAGTGACCTGGAAACCTGGGGCTCGAGAGACCGGAGCCGGGGCTGGCGTGAGAGGAGTCCGGGATAGTGTGGGGGGCCAGGCCTTGGTGGGGGAGACGGCGGCCAGCCTGTTTGAGCTGGGGAAAGCAGAGCCCAGATGCATCAGGAAGCAGCGTGGGTCAGAGGGCCGGGCCGGGGCCTGGGCATCTGCGGCTCCACCGCTAGGGCGCCGCCCACAGACCTCCTGCTGTGGTGATTTCCAAGATGCGCCCACCTGACCCCAGGGGCCTGCGGTGTTGGCCCCGCGGCTCTGTAGGCTTCAGGCAGGTCCGGCAAAGGCAGGGAGATGGAGGTCCAGCCGGCACTCCCCGCGGGGTGCCAGGGAGCTCAGCGGAGCCGCCCGGCAGCCTCTCACAGGCCTTCACCCCCAGCCTGCCTGCCCCAGCCCGTGGCCCTGGACGCCCGAGGCTACTGGACGGCCACCTTCCCCACCGGCCTGCTGCTGTGCCTCTGCCTGGCTCAGGCTTTCGGCTACCGACTCCGGAGGGTCATCGCCGCCTTCTACTTTCCTAAGGTGTGCCCCAGAACACCCGCCCCACACGCACAGCTCCCTACTGCCCCGTCTTCCTCCCTGGCACTGTCACTACCACTGAACAGTCCTCTCTGTCCCAGCGCGAGAAGAAGCGGGTCCTGTTCCTCTACAACGACCTATTGAGGAAGAGAGCAGCCTTCACCAAGCTGAGGCGGGCTGCCGTCATAAGGCGGGCCCAACAGCAGAGGGTTCCAGTAAGTCCAAGCTGTGCCAACTATACCCGCTCCCCAGGGGCATCGCCCAGCTGCCATCTGTGGCCCAGCCTAAGCCAGGGGCGCAGGCATCCAGCTGCAGAACTCGGGGTGCCCCTGGGTGCAGCTCAGCCGAGACACTCAGCCGACCGTCAGGAAACGGGCAGAAAAGGGGAACCAACTTGGTGTGGCCTGGTCAAGGGAAAGCAAGAGGTGCCACGGCACAGCTGCGGGCTCTCGGAGGGCACTGCAGACTAGATCAGGGTAGCCGGGGGCAAGGAGGCAGTGCGCTGTGGCAGGAGGGCTCGCACAGGCGAGGGGCGGAGAGGCGCACTCCAGTCCACGCTCCCGTGTAAGCTGTGACCCTGGCCAAGGTCGTCGGGCCTCAGTCTCCCCCCGAAGCGTGAGGAGATTGCGCTGATGTGTGAGGCCTCTCCCTCGGAACCAGCAGGCCTGGGTCTGGACTTTCCATCCTCCTCTGAGTGTGGCCGTGGTATCATGTCAAGCTCCGTAACCACTGTGCCTCGGTCGGTCTTTCCTGTCTCCAAAGTGGGGCCAACCGCCCCATCTCCCTCCTGGAAGGATGAAACGCAGTCCTTTTGTGGTGCTGGTGTGAGAGATGAGTTCTAGATATGTGTGCGTTGCCCTTGGACACCGCTGACCACCTCTCCAATAGCATCACCTGAAAAAAAGAAAAGATGACGGAAATAACAGCATCTGCAGTGCTTGGTTGGCGTGGGTGTGCACGCGCTGGGACGGAGCCCAGGGCCTCCCGGGAGGCAGGAGCTCTGCCTCGGAGCTGCACCCCCAGCCCATATGCTTGTTTTTTTAATTTACCCTCAGTCCCCCGGCACAGGGCTAGACGTTACAGACAGAACAAACGGCAGCCAATCTCATTTAACCGCTCTAACGAAGTTCACGGGTGTGACGCCGTGTTAGCTTCCCGACCTCCCCATCCCGTGACACAGTAAAGCCTAAGTGAGCGTCCGACGCACAGCAACCGCCGGGGACCCCTTGGCCTGCTCCTGAAGGGAACTTTCTGCATGGGTAGAGAAGCGTGAGGGACACGCGTGCCCAGCACAGGGAACAAAGTGTGCAGAGACTCCGAGTCCACGGGGAGCGGCAGGACCCAGGGCAGGCGTGCGGCTGGGGAGGGCTCAGCCTGCGCGGGGCCACTGTGACCGAGCCCGAAGAAGTCACTGCTCTTCCTGGGCAGGCAAGGGCCCCTGCTGGGGGCCTGTGGAGAAAGCTCCTCGCCGTGGTGTGGACAGCGGGCCTGGTGGAGGGGGCACAATGCCAAGGCCTGGGACGGGGGGCCAGGCCGCTGGGACTGGCAGCGTGACTTGGTGTCTGGCACCGTGAGATTCGCCTTTCACACCTGCGAAGCGGGGGCAGGTCATTGTGTCCACAGCCGCCGTCCCCGGGAGGCGGCGAGGTGGTCTCCGAGGGCTTGAGGGCCGGCCTGGGCCCCGGTGCCGCAGCACCCCGCCGCCAGCGCGCCCCGGCCCCTGCGGGTGCCGTCTGGCCTGGGGACTCGGGGCCGCCCAGCGCCCCAGCTCCTGCTTTTGCCTGGCGCTGACACCCGCACTAACCACCGCCGCCCCCACAGCGCCACCGCCTCGTGGACGCCCTGCACCGCCGCTGCCCGGCGCTGGGCCGCTGGCTGCGCCGCCGCTGCGTGGTGTGCCAGGACCCCGAGGCGCCCGAGTCCCACGTGTGCCCGACGCCGGACTGCCAAGCCGTGTACTGCCGGTCGTGCTGGGATGACATGCGGCGGCGGTGCCCGGTCTGCACGCCCCGCGAGGAGCTCTCCTCCTCCGCTTTCAGCGACAGCAACGACGACGCCACCTACGGCGAGTGAAGGGCGCGCGGCTCGCCTCCCCCGCGCTGCACCTTAATAAAGCTCCCAGTTCGCGCCCGCCGCCTGCCTCGTGGGGTCGGGGAGAGCGGCCCGCTCGGGCCGGCCGTCCGCAGTCGAGGGAACGCGCTCCGGTCGGGGGCGGGGCGGGGCGGGGCCTCCGGGTGGGCGGGGCCTGGCTGAGGCCCGGAGCGAGGGGCGGGGCGGGCGGAGCCTGGCGGCCGCGCCGAACACCGCGCAGCTCCGAGAAGACCCGGCGGCGGCGGCTCCTCCGCGCCGGCCAGCACCTGCTGCCCCGCGGCCCGGGCGCCGCTGCCATGCGGCTGGCCCTGCTCTGGGCCCTGGGGCTTCTGGGTGCGGGCAGCCCCCTGCCCTCCTGGCCGCTCCCAGGCGCACGTGAGTCCCCGGCGGGGGCAGCCGGGGAGGGGCGCGGCGAGGTCGGCCGGGCGGGCGCCGGGGTCGCGGGCGCCCTGCGGGGCGAGGCCCTCCCGCCGGGGTGCTGCCGGCCGGGCGGCTGGCCTGGCGGTGGCGCGCGGGCGCACGGGAAGGGATGCTGGCGTCCCCGCACGGCCGAGCCCGAGCCAGGCCCGGCTGCCGGCGCCCGCGCGGGTTCGGAGGCCAGCCCCGGTCTGACGTCCGCCGCCGCGGGCCTGGCGGGTCGCCCCACCCGCGCCAGCGGCCGGGCCCCGCGGCGAGCTGCGTGCGCCGGGCTCTCCGCCCGAGGGCCTGAGGAGCCGGGCGCGGGGTGTCGGCCGGGAGGGCAGCCGGGACGCCAGCTCCTCCCAGCAGCTTTCACTTCCCGCTGCTGTCTCGGGCCGCGGGCCGGTGGGCGGCGGAGGGCCGGCGAGCGGGCGGGTGGAGTGTCCGGAGGGAGAGGGCCCGTGAGGCGGGGCGCCGGGAGGAAGCGAGGCCGGGGAGCGGGCGTGCCGCGGGCGCGAGGGGTGTTTGCCCGCTCACCCAGAGACGGGCGTTCCCGGCATCTCGGACGGGAGGGGAAGGGAGGGCGGGCGGGCACCCGGCCACAAGGCTTTGCCAGGCCTGGGGGAAGGCGGTCCTGCAGGGGCGTCCGAAAGAAGCTGGGATTGGTCGGAGAGGGACAAGGAGGGTGCAGACGGCCCCTTCAGACTGCCCCTTTCCGAGCCTGGATGGTGTCTGGGGAGCAGCCCTCCCTCTGGTGTTGTCCACGGAGTCTCATCAAGCAGCACACGCCGTGTGCAGCCCTGGTGTGGTCCCCTAACTCTCTTGGGGTGTCCTCAGACCCTACAGGTGACACCGAGGAACAGAAGACCGAGCCAGAGAAGGCCTCGAGTGGAACTTTGGGGTCTCAAGCTCCCCAAGACCGGCCCCTCATTACCTTAGCAGAGATGCTTCAGGTGAGCGTGTCAGGCTCTCGGGGCCAAAGCCTGGCTGGTGAGGCAGCGCTGGCCCTGTGGTTACAGGCCCATTCAGGTCCGGCTGCCTCTCCCCAGCCTGCACCTGGCTCCCCTTTCCTCCTCCTCCCTCCACACGCCTCTGTCTGCCTCAGTTCCACCCAACCCTTCCACAGACACGGGAGTCAGGCCACACTTGCTTCTTTCTCTTGTGTTCTGTGTTCTCAGAAGGGGGATTTGGAAAAGGTCAGGGCCTCACGACCCCCTCCCCGTCCTACGGCTGAGTCAGAGGAAGGGCTGGAGCTGCGCTGGGTCCTCTATGATGCTTCCTCTCCGGGCAGGAAGCCGAGAAGTGGCGGCTCAGATACCTTCCTTGACGTCCCCACACAACCCCCCAGAACAATGCCCCAGGCCAGGCAGGGCTTCCTGGCCCCTCCCTGGGGACCCCCCCCCCGCAGTGACCTCATCACTGGTGCTCTCCTGAGGGCCTCAGGTCTTCTGGAGGGAGACAGCAGGGGTTGTGGACAGAGCCGGGGGCGTGACAGGCTTTGTGGTGCCCACAGACGAGTCTGCCTGAGGCTCTGCGGGTCAGACTGGAGCTGGACGGGGAGAGCCACATCCTGGAGCTGCGGCAGGACAGGTGAGGTGACAGCAATAGTACTAATCCCACCCAACGGCTTCTGTAGTCTTACTGTGCGCCAGGTCAGAAGTACCTGAGCTCAGGTAATCTCCGCGACAGTCCTAGTAGTAGACACCATCTGCATTGTCCGCATTTTACACATGCCCAAGGTCACACAGCCAAGGGCATGAAACCCAGAGAGCCTGGCAGATTCTGTAGGTCACCCCTTTGCTCCACTGCCTTGGGGAAAACGGGAGGTTGGGCATTGCCGGCCGCAGCCCCCCCCCCCTTCTCAGGCCCTGCCCTCCCTTTCCTTCGCTCCTCAGGAGCCCTGGCCCAGGCCACACCACGGTAGTGTGGTACCAGCCCAACGGCACACGGATGGTCAGCAAGGCACACACTCTGGTAAGGCGGGCCCTCTCCTGTGCTGCTTCTGGCTGGGCAAAGGAGTGTGGGCAGCTGAAGGGCAGCCTTGGAGGAAGGGGCGGGCACTGCATGTCTGTTCCAGCATTTCGGGTTTCGGGGCACAAGGGCTGCTCTTCCCTGAGAGCCGACACCGCCATCATTTCTGTGCTGTAGGAGAACTGCTGCTACCAGGGCAGGGTGCACAGCCGCGTGGGCTCCTGGGTCTCCCTCTGTACCTGCTCCGGGCTCAGGTATGCCAGGTGGGGTCCCAAAGTGGAGAGGGGACACAGGCCTGGAGCCAGCTGTGCTCTCACTTCTGACCTCTTTCCTTAGAGGCTTGGTGGTCCTGTCCCCAGAGCGAAGCTATGCCCTGGAGCTGGGGCTTGGGGACCTTCAGGGGCCGCCCACTGTCTTCCGGATCCAAGATTCCTTCCAGCCAGGTCACACCTGTGCCCCGAGGCGGTTTGCTCCTGTGCCCACGCAGGCTCCAGCAGAGCTCTCCAGGGCACAGCGACACCTGCGTCAGGTGAGGAGGGCTGGCCAGAGGGCTGGGCTCCGGGGCAATTCAGTGATAACACAGCGAGGGAGCCTTTCCGCGGCCAGGCACTCGGAAGCACTGCCCTTCTGCTCCCTCGGCAGCCTCGCAAGAAGGTGCTATGGCGGCCTCTCTCCAGAGGAGGAAACTAGGGGAGGTGAAGGGACTTGCCCCAGGCCACGCTGCTAACAGGTTGCATGTCCAGAATCCACAAGCAGGTGTTCAAACTCCTCATCTGCCTTAGATGGCATTTGCGGAGAACTGACTGGGGGTAGAAAAATACATAGTTCCCAGCCAGAAAGCAATTTCTTAATTTATAAAGTAGCAGCAACACTACTTTGGCTGGGTATGATGGTGATGCCTGTAATCTTAGCACTGTAGGCTGAAGCAGGAGGATTGCCATCAGCCTGAACTACACTTTGTCTGAAAACACCCACTACTAAGCCAGGGATTTATCTCAATGGTTCCAGCGTCTGCCCGGCAAATGCAAGGTCCAGAGTTCCATCCCCAGTACCACATAGCACAGTGCGGGGCATGGTGGCTCACACCTGTAATTCCAGCACTCAGGAAGCAGAGTCAGGAAAATTGCTGTGAATTTGAGATTTACCTGAGCTACAGAGTGAGCTCAGGGCCAGCCTAAACTACAAAGCGAAACCCTGTCTCGTCTCAAAACAAAAGTACGCCTACTACTTTATAGGACTGCTGTGAAGATTAAATTTTTAAAATATGTAAAGTGCGGGGCTGGTGGGTTAGCTCAGTGGTTCTGGCACCTGCCTCACAAGTGCAAGGTCCTGAGTTCGATCCTCCGTAACCACGTACAGTGCTGGGCATGGAGACTCACGCCCACCAGCAATCAATAACCACATACCACAGTGCCAGGTGTGGTGGCTCACGCCTGTCATCCCAGCACTCGGGAGGCAGAGACAGGAGGATTGCTGAGTTCCAGGCTTGCCTGGGCTACAAAGTGAGCTCAGGGCCAGCCTGAACTACAAAGCGAGACCCTGTCTCAAAAAAAAAGAAAAAAAGTAAAGTGCCTAAAACTGATAGTTTTTGATAGTCTTAACTATTATTTATTTATTAGTTTTAAAAACTTGGAGAATTTTTTATTTTGGAGTTGGAAAAGCGGGGCCCTGCTCCCAGCTTCATAATCTACTTTGGGTCCACTGTGGGAAGGTCCTGGGCCTCTCTGGCTCTCCATAGTTCACCTGTGAAATGGGCTCATGGCCCTCCTGTGTCTGGTCGTGTGGGGAGCATGGCCACAGCTTGGCCATGTGAGGGCGCTGGCCGAGGCGGGATTGCCTGGCACTCCCTCCTTCCTGTCCGTAGCAGAAGCGGGATGTGGTCACAGAAACCAAGGTCATCGAGTTGGTGATCGTCGCTGACCATTCAGA
>PVIC010006909.1:0-52635 GCA_004025085.1 Thryonomys swinderianus
TAACAGCAAAACATTTTTAAGGTCAGTACACAGGTGACAAAGCAAGCACATAGCCCCTGCCTGGCACATGCCAAACTCAGTGAATAGTACTGATTTCATTCTAGCGTCCAGCATTTTTCTGCCCAGATGCCAGCACTGGAGTGGGCTTGGCAGAAAGAGTCCCAGCCCCAGCTTTGGAGAAGCTTCCAGGAGACCCTAGCAGCCTGGAAATCCTCACCCCAGCCTTGGGCTTCTGCCTCCTGGCCCTCCCCCAAGCTGGCCACTTCTTGCAGGGAAGAGAAAGGGTTGGATCATAGTCCCCTCTCCCATCAGGGCCCCCATGTGCCCGGCTTGATTTGTTTCTTATCTGTAATATTTTTAATCGGGCAGGTGTCCCCCCCCCAGTTACTTTTCCCCAGCGTCTTATGGCATCTTTGGAGAAGGCAACAAAAGCATTCTTTTTGGAGCTGTTGGGGGCCCAGGGCAGAGCCACTTCAAAGGGAATGCAAAGCCGCAGTGATGTCCCATCATTGTCCTCCCCTGTGTGTCTACCCCCCATTGTCCTGAGGCCGCCCTGAATAGGCAGGCACAAAGGCCACACGTTCAAAGTGGGCACCACATGCTCTGTCAGGAGGGCAGCGTCCGCCTGGCGCGGTTCCCTTCATCCGCACGCACACAGGCTGCCAGCCAGGGAGGGAGCTGGCCTTGAAGTGGGTTTTCTTCTCCTGTTGTTTCTCTCTCAAACAATCTCTCTTCCTCTTCCCCCACCCTTCCAGCTCAACCCCAAGTTACATTTGGAAGCAGCCCCTATGGAAAAGTTGTCCCTCTCATTTCTCCAGGGCCCAGGCTGCTGGGGACTAGGGAGCTTTCCACTAGGCAGGGAGCCAGGGTGGGGCGCTTCCCTTCTGATGAGGCTTTTTTTAGCTTCCCAGGGCAGGGGGAGGCACTAGGAGGTCTGAGACCCGCAAAGCTAAATGGGAAATTAGAAAGAGGATCCAACCTCAATTTTATAAAAAGGAAACTGAGGCCCAGAGATGGAGAGCAACTTTTGGCAGGCCTCACAGCCAGGCTGGGGTGGAGCCTGGGAGGAATCCAGGTGTGCGGACCCCTTGTCCAGTGCTTAGCTCTTTCCAGAGATCCAGCCTCAGGGAGAGCCTTGGAGCAAAGGGCCCTGAGCCAGGGAACCAGAGGTGTCAGCTGTCCTTGGGCTTCTAGCTTCAGTAGTACATCCACGCAGGCGGTGCAGTGTCAGGGCTGACCCACCAGTCGGCCCTGTACATTCTGCCCTTCCAGAAGTAGGCTGCCAGCACATGGCAGACAGAAAGCCAGGTCCAGCAACAGCCCCAAGCACACAGATCACAGCTAGGTCTCCTGATGGCCTAAGGGACTGTGTGGCTCAGGAGACAGAGGAAGCAAGAAGGACCAACGTTACTCTCATGCTTTAGGAATTCCGACCACTGAACTCGTAATGACAGCTGTCACTCCAGGACTTAGGTACCACCCCCACCCTGCACACATGTCTGACCTTGTACTCCTAGGGAGACACCACTACTGTGCCCATTTTGGGGAGGAGACCCAGGCTCAGAGAGGTTCAGTAACTTGCCCAGAGTCACGTATTTGGTGAAAAAGCTGGCATATGAACCCAGCGCTGCCAGGCTCTGGGACATTAAGTGACATTTGTCCTTTGGTCCCAGGCACACAGCGTGCGGTGTTGCAGGATCACGTCCTTCAGGGTGAGGGGAGGGTGACATCATGCTCTTCTCAAGTCCGGTCAGTGAGTCTGAATTGAAGACTTGCGGCCTCCTTGGCCTCCATGTCCTTGAGCTCGGAAGCACCCGGGGAGGGGAGCAGGCAGGCCTGACTCTACCTTCAGAAGTCAGGGGCCCAGGAAGTGAGGGAGCTGCTTAGACAGCAGAGGCCTGCCCTGCCCCCAGCCAGCCCGAACCTGGGTTTGAATTCCAGCTCCACTGCAGAGCTGTGACCTTCACGGGGTCACAGCTACCAAATCAGGGCAGCAGGAGTGCCTCCGGAGGACCCATCCTCTCTGAACCACTCAAGAGCTGATAAAAAATCAGGAGCCGGGGACCTAGGAAGGAGGGCTGTCTGAGACCTGAGGCCAGGCCCTTCGGGCCAGCAGGTGGAAAGGAAGAGGAAGAAAGAGCAAGTTCAGGACCGGGGATGTAGCTTAAGTGGTACCACATCTACCCTGGAAGCGTAAGGGCCCAAGTTCGATCCCTGTTTCTCTCCTCTGTGAAATGAAGGGATGAGTACATCTGCCAGGCCTGAGGTGAAGGGCCTGTCAAAGGCACGAAGCTCTGGGCCCTGAACCACAGGGACTCGACCTCTGTCTAATGGAACATGGGAACCAGCTTGAGAAAATGCCACCAGACGTGACTGAACACAAGTGAACTGAGTGGGCTGGAGGGGAAAGAGGCCCTAGAGGGAGATGAGGCCAGAGAGGGCCTCCCGGGGAAATGAGGGGCTGGGAGTGTCAAGCCAGCGAGGCCTGCTCACACCCACTCACGTCGTGGGCACCCTAGGGGAGCTTCAGCACAAATCAGGGGCTTTGCTTCATCTCCGGAACCCTGGCCACATTATACAGGTGAAAACAGTCACAGAAATCTGAATGACAGCTAACGAGTCAGCATTTATTGTGTGCAGGTGTTGTGTGGGGTGTGTTCTATCTGTTCATCACTCAACACTCGGCAACCCTGAGCGGCAGACAGGCCTCCTCACACGTGACATGTGAGAAACAGAAGGGTGGAAACCAGTCTCAGGGATGTGGCAGAGGCTGGAGCCAAACTCTGGTGGCCCTGGGCTCCTTCCACACTGCTCGGGCCAGGCTCCCTGGAGGAGGTGGGCACGGCTAATTAATTTCCTTAAAGGTGCAGAGAGAGGAACTGGGGCTTTGAAGGGACTTCTGTCTTTACCCCATGATCTTCCAACTCCTGGGTCCATCCTGATGAGGTTCCATCTCCTCAGTACGCCACACAAGCTCCACTTAATCTCATTTCCGAAAACAAATCAGCCCAATGAAATTTTCTCTTTCTGTAAATGAATGCGAGGAGGAAACAGCCCAGTGTAAACAGAGTTTTAGCATCGCCTATTTAGACACCATTGACTTTCAAATCAGCTTGCTTCTCTGCCTTGCAGAAATAGAGTCAAAATGCAAATGTAGCATAAACGACTCTATAATAAATGCTCATTCAACATTTATTCTTTCTCAAATCATCTCTTAAAGCCCTTTCATGCTAATGTCTAGGAGATGTGACATTAGAAAAATTGCTTTGACATGCTAAGGGGCTCCAAGATTAACAAAAAAAGAAAGGACAAGATAAAGCTTTCCAAAGACCTATTTCAGAGGAATTCTTCCCGCCTTTGAAAGTGCGCCAAGGTTGCTGCACATTTTGGCTTGTTGGCATACATGTAAATGAAGTGCTACAAAAGTCTCCAGCTACATTCCACTTGAATGAAAGCTCGCAGCCGCAGGCACAGGGACAGGGAAGGTGGCCAGACTTCAGGATGAGCGATGGAAGGGGCTGCAGGGGGCAGGAGGGGACTTTCTTGACCCAAAGGCAAAGAGAACAGCCTCCAGCCTAAACCCTGGGATGAAAATGTCAGGGTCAGGTGTGTGGTTGGCATGGGCAGTACCTGGTTAATGTGTTACAGAAGCCACATCCGTATCTGTTAGCAGAAGATGGGTCCAGCTCACTCCCAGCTGCCGGCCGCACCTACCTTTCCGGCCTCTGTTTTTATTTTTATTTTTTGAATCAAGGTCTCACTCTGTTGCCCATGCTAACCTACAGTCCTTAGGCTCCAGTGATCCTCCTGCCTCAGCCTCCCAAGTAGCTGAGACTACAGGCCCATGGTCCGCGACTGGCTCATTGTAGCCTCCTCCTATGGGTGACTGTAATTAACCTCTTCGCACCTCTTTAAGATGGAGATGCCAAAAGAACCTACTTAGAAAAGACTCAGAGACCAAACTCCTGGGAAGTTCTTAGCACCATGTCTGTCCCTTAAGAAATTGCTTGCGATTGAGGTCATCATGCTACCAGGCCTCAACGTGCCCTGTGAAATACATATTTGAGGCAAGGAGAGAGGAAGCAGAGATGTCACCAGTGAAGCGACCAAGACACAGACAGGCTCTCAGGACACTCGCAGGCTCCAGCGGTCGTGCAGCTGCCAAGATTGATGGGGTCCCAGCCAAGTCTGCTGCTTGGTCTGCATCACTGCCCCTTTGAATTAATGGCCCGTCTGACGTTCCCAGACACACGGCACAGCAAGCTGGATGTGCTGCAGACATCAGTCTTCATTCCTGGGCTGCCCTAGAGTTTCCCAGAGGACAAGGGAGGCAGGGTGGCCCGAGAAGCTTCTAGACACTTACAGCACTAGAGCTGGCCACAGCGCACTGACACTGAGATCCTCATCTTAACAATTAGCTCCACAGTCAGGCTGGACAAAATGCTCTCAGTAACCTAAGATTTGAGCTTAACACAATGAAAAGCGATGTCCTGCCCGGTAGTGTGCCTGGGTGGGACACCCGAGCCCATCTCCTCCCATCTTCTGCTCAGCCGTGCAGTAGGTACTTACTGAACACCTACTAAAGTCCTCCCTCAGTAACCACAAGAAATGCGTTCGAAAATGCTCTGTGGATACCAGAGCCTCCAGATGCTCAAGGCTCTTATATAAAACAAAGTTGCATTTGCAAATGAACTCTACACGCTTCCTACAGACTTTAAAGCATCTTCAGATTACTTATACTACTCAGCATAATAAAAATGCCATGAAAATAGTCATTGTACTATATTGTTTAGAGACTGACAAGAAAAAAATCTGCACAGGTCAGGTCCAGACCTTCTTCAAAAATACATTTCACGACAGTCAAAGACACAACCAATCTGCTAAGTCACATGAATCAGGCAGGAAATTACAAAGCCCAAACCACAGTTCTACCTTATGGCGTGTAAGTGCAAGGTCATCAGAACAGGAAACCAAATTGGAAGATCAGCAAGAGCTGGGGAAAAGTGGGCAGCACGTGCCAGTGTCCTGGGGCTGGGTGATGGAGAGGCGTTCTCCCCTCAGGAGTGTGGGGGAGGCTTGCATGTTGAACCCTTGCCCCATCAGATTTTAGTCCTGCACATCTGCTGAGCTCAGTGGGGCTCTCCAGGGTCACAGCCTCGGTCAGGCCCTCGACAAAGCGGACTTTCTCCTGAGCAGCACCAGGGAGGTGTGAGATGGAGGCCTGGCACATGACGGGTGACAGGTGATCACAGTGGGTACCTGGCCTCCATCCCATGGGTGCCTGGAGGACCAGGGAGGGTTGTTTCCCCATGGGCTGGTTGGGGTCTGATCCCAGGGATGGCAGATCCCAGTATCTGACTGACTCTCAGAAAGCATCTGGAGGGATGATGCAGGAGGAGACCGAGGGCTCAGGCTGAGCAGGAGCCCTGTCTGCTGTGGGCCAGGGACAAGGGTTTTGTGTCCCCACAGGTTCATCCAGCTCCGTGACCAGCCCCAGCAAAGACCAGGAAGGTTTCCTGTGTGGTGCAGCTTCCTTCTATTGTACACGGGAAGGACAGGCCCCAAGGCCGATGCTCAGCCCTGCCTGCTCCAGAGCTGAACTGGGCGCCTCTCCCAGACTATCTATGGCTGCTGAGAAAGAAGTCTGAGGCTCGCTCTGAGCAACTGGGGGTCCTCTTCTTGTGAGAGGCCCCCACAGACAGGGAAGCAGGTTGCTTGGGGTCCTAGGGATCTCCTGTCTGTCTCTGCTTCTGTTGGTTTGGTTGCCTTTATGCTTATGTTTGGTAGGTTCTTCGGGTCCAATGGATGGGAACATTTTTCTATTCTATCCATGCAAATATCATCTCTTGCTTTTGTGTCTGGTGTCTTCTGACACGTGGGAAGCCAGACACAGTGACACTGTGGCTTTGCAGCTCTTCACCACCAACCCCCAGGACATACACTCCCCTGCTCCCCTCTGGGACCCCATCAGAGATGCAGAGACACACTGCCAGCCTCGTGTGCTATCGGAAACCACAGATAAGCCCTTGGGGGCTCTCACGGAGAAGCATGGGCAAGGGAGGCCTTGCTAATAAACATACCAGGAGCCTCTGCGGTCCTCTAAACCCAACTCATCTCACCCTCCATAACTCCGTGTAGGCCTCACATGGGACTGAGGCTTCACAAGGGTCCTTCCAGGAAGAGCTTAGGATGGCCAACATGGGCAACCCATGGGTTGCCAAAGTCTACTGAGTCTCGGGGGTGGCAGGCCTGGGCTCTGCCTCACAAAGCACAGTGGAGGTAGTGTTGTAGGTAGGTAAGCTAGTCAGACATCTTGTAGGCAGTTAGTTAGGGTTGGCCTCAGAAAGCTCACATGAAGGATAGCCAAGGAGCCAACATGGAGGACAACCGAGAAATATTCACGCAGGGTCAATATTACAAAAGGAGAGAAACTTAACCAAACCCACATAGGATAAATAGCAGTGACTGATATTCTAAGTAGGTTTCACCTGGGCCGAGGACCAAGGTTTTAACCTCGGTTTTAATCTCCTCCCAGAAAAGAGAGACAGGGTCTCGCTTTGTAGTTCAGGCTGGCCCTGAACTCACTATGTAGTTCAGGCAAGCCTCGAACTCAGCAATCCTCCTGCCTCTGCCTCCTGAGTACTGGGATTACAGCTTGAGCCACAAAGCCTGGCATTTGTGGTATGTGGTACTGATTGCCAGTGGGCGTGAGCCACCACGCCCAGTATTGTTGTATGTGGTTACCATAATGGAACCAGGGAGCTTGCACTTGTGAGGCAGGCTCCAGAACCACTGAGTTAAATCTCCGGCCCTCTCATGAGTTTTCCATTTAATCACTATTACCTAAGTGACTATACTTGTTGTAATCTTATTGGGTGATCAGATGGTTTTTCCATGTTACGATTTCTCATTGAACCAATATTACCTAAGTGACAGTACTTGCTATATTACTAGTTAACCATAGTTTTGTCCCACCTTGAACCCAGCTCACCACATGGTTTTGCTCCATAAAAATACCCCTGGGGAAGTGAGGTGAGGGCCCCCACATTTTCCCTCTTAAGCAGAACCTTTCTTTCTCAATAAACTTTCCTTATTCTAGCCTGTTTGTAGAATTCATAGAGAACACAAACTTGCTTTGCAACACCTAGCAAGTTGAGAGTTATACTTGCTCCCCTGTATCCTAGCACTCTGCTCAGAGAAGCTTCTGTCTGGCTCAGGGAGAGGAGTCAGAGACGGGGCAAGACAGTCCACACATGGCTAAAGCATCAGCCCCCATCAGACTTATTAGCAGTGTTACTTTGGACTGGTCACAATAAGTTCTCTGGGACTTAACCTCTCGATTATAAAACAGGCTAATACTAGCACTTACCTCCTAAGATAGCCTTGCTCTACAGCTGAAATGCAATAGAACACCTGCAGTACAATGCCGCACATGCAAATGTGTACAAACTTTTACTGTTGCTGTATGAAGTCCAAAGTCTCCCCTATATAACCAAAGCTAGAGTCTTCAGCCTCAGGCTCAGATAAGTGGGAGTGGGTAGGGAAGGGAAGGACGAGCCAGAGAGCAGGACCTGGCCCATGTCAACTCACTCTTGGCTTTGTTTGGGGAAGCCCAACTCTGTGCGATCTGTGCTTTGCCTTGACCCCTCTGCAGCTCCTTCCAGCAATTCAGCTCTGGCCCCAAGCTGGCATGCTGCATTTTACCAAAATAACCCTAACAGGACTATCCACACTGAGAAGGCAAGTTGGAGATGATCTCTTATTATTCAAGCATGTCCCTTGGGGGCCTTACTGTACCCCAAATTTGGCTCACTGAAGAATTAATTCCAGCCATATACAGTACACTTCCCAATGGTGAGGACCTACTGTGTGCCAACCTTGCTTCCTTCTCAGTAATTCTTCCCACCTTTCTTACCACTTAATTCAATCCCTTTTAAGAAACATCTAATCTCCATTTTTACAACAGAAGAAAAGATGGAGTGAGGTTAAGTGACTAGCCTAAGGGTACACAGCAGGTTGAGGCAGGCCCAGGCCTTCCAACTCTGGGGTCAGTGCTCTTACCAAGCAACTTCTTCACTCCGGGGAGAGAAGGCCAGCACATCCCCACAGGGGCCCTCAGCCTCCAGGGCCCCAGAGCTAGCTGTTGAGGACTCTCATGAGTGAGACCAAGTGCTGGTACCAGATTCTGAGGTTGGAACTTGCATGGCCAACTCTGGGCACCCCCACTCATCCCACCACCAACCCCACTCATACATATTTTATGGGGCCCGCTCTCCCTTCCTTGCAAACGATGTCATTAATCTGCCCCCTGGCTGTGCAGAATAACATCCCTCAAGAGCAGACTGCTTTCTGAATATTGTATTATTTCTCATTCCTTCTCCCCAAACTAATATATATTTACACAGTCTACCTCCTGCAGGAGAAATATATTGTTTTCTCTCAGTGCTTGAGAACTTAGACATAGAATTTCACATAAGTTAAAAAAAAATACGCCTTTGTATTGATGTTGAAAGCAAGAACCAATCATCTATCAAGCTGTGAGGGAAGCCAGAGGAAAATTTGCATATGGTAACGCAAAAAAAAGCAGAAGAAAGAAAGAATGAAACAGACCCTTACCCCACAGAGAGGAAGCAGACATCTTTTCTCTTCCTCTCACAGGGAACCTCAGAGCATCCTTGCCTTCCTTCCTGCATCTGGCAAATCTCAACGGTGAGGAGAGCAAAGAGCTGTTTTGTTAGCAAGGTCAAAAACTTCCTACTTGGAGATCCAAGTTGGAGAAAGCCAAGTTCTTGAAGCTTTACAGTGCCATTTTTACCATCATAGAATATTTATTACAATGAAGGGTCGAACATTTGTGTGGTCCTTTGTTTCCCTGCATTATTCAGCTTTAAACCTCCCCACAAAAAGGTCTATGATGGTAAGACAGGGAGGGTGATCCCTCCACTTACAAGTGGAGAACTGGGGAGCACACCTGTAACAACTTTATTTAGAGGCTGAGGCAGGAAGATGCTAAATTCAAGGCCAATCTGGGCAACACAGCAAGACCTCCTCTCAAAAACCAAACCCATATACAAGTGATGGGAAAAAAGACCCAGAGAAAGTAACATATTGGGGCCCAGGATTTAGTTCAATGGTTCCAGCATTTGCTTTGCAAACACAAGGTCTCCAGCTGGATCCCCTGTAACCACATACTACAGTGCCACCAGCACTTGGTACTACACCCCACAATGCCATGCATAATGGCTCACACCTGTAATCCCAGCACTGGGAAGACAGAGGCAGGAGGATTGCTGAGTTCGAGGCTTGCCTGAGCTACATAGTGAGTTCCGGGCCAGCCTGAACTACAAAGTGAGACTGTCTCAAGTGAAAAAAAAAAAAAAGAAACACATTGACTATCAGGCAGGTGACTATCAGGTTGAAGGGCAGGTTCTATTTGACAGTTGGTTCCAAATTCCCTTTTAAAGAGAAAATTTCGTTTAGAACACTATGTTGTTAGACCGCTTTGCACGTGGGGCCTGGAAGGCAAATGTAGTAGTCAGGATTGGCAAGGGCATAGATTTAATACAGGATATGTGATTTATAGGATCGTTTTATAATGTTCACTCAGAAAGTCAAGTGCAAAGAATACAAGAAATCTGTCCACATGCTAAAGACCCGAAGAAAACAGCCAAAGGCCTGGATCCCACGGCAATGTCCCACCCAAGCCCACTTAAAGGCCTAGAGCCCACGGCAATGTCTCATGCAAGGATCTGCACCAGGCAGGCCCAGGGGCCAAGGGTGGAAGTTAGAAAATCTGCTCTAGCTGGGTGGAGGGTCTGAGCCTCCAGGCTGCAGGATCTCCACAGAAGGCAGGAAGCAACACTCACAGGTGAAGAGCAGAGCTTCCCCATAGAGAACAGCAGCCCTCCCTGCAGACAGCGAGGACCACGCTCCTCTGACAAGGAGAGCACCTGAGCTGCTGTCAGGAAAATTAGCTGCGGCGAACTTCTCCAAGAAAATCAACAGCCAATGATCTTCACCTCTGTTTCTCTTTCCACACTGTTGGCAATAATTCTGAGGTGGGTTTTCTGTCTGCATTGACTCAGGTTAGCTCGGCATTCCAAGTTGTTAATCTATCCCAGCATACTTGGACATGATTGTGTTAGTCCTCTGTCCACTGCTGCAGAAATGCCTGAGCTAATCAACTTATAAATAGGACCAGTTTCTTTTGGCTCACCGTTTTAAAGGTCTCAGGCTGTGTCAACTGGCTTTGGGGCCTGCGGTGAGACCACCAATCATTATGGGAAGGGCATGATAGAGCAAAGCCATTCGGCTTGCGTTGCAGATTATAGGGAAAGAACCCAAGACCCCACAAAGCTTTCAAGGATGCTCCTTATGCCCTTAAACATCCACTGGGTGGGGCCACCTCCCAAAGGTTCCATGGCAACCCTTGAGGGGCACCCCAGATCCACGTTATAGTAGTGATGATCAGTTAAGTTGTTCTGCACAAGAGTTTAGCAGGAAATTGAAGTGAACAGAACTGGAGGTGCCCCGAAAGGAGCCTGCAAAGCTATGGAGTGAGAAACGTCTACGGGGAAAGGAGCCCGGGGCCGACACAGGTCCTAAGGAGTCGGCTTCTGCAATGTAACCATCTTCCCTCTGGTTCTACTAACCCTCAGCAAAGTCCATGTGCAAGGGGCTGGGGTGGGGCAGGGAGAGGGTCTGGGTGCATTTGGGGCTGGTATAGAGTGGAGAAAAGAGGCAACTGTGGAGGAGCATGGGTGTAGGCGGTCAGAAGTAGAAGTAGGGATGAGCATGTCAGCACCCAGACACAGCCGTCTCCGGAGAGCGTGGTCACCCAGACACACCGGTCCAAAAGCATGTATGGCAGCTTTCTTTATCCCTGGCGAGCATATTTCCTACAGCCCTGGGTAGTACTGGCCCTACCTGTGCTATGCTTTTTCCTATATGCATGCACATCATGGCTTGTACCTAGATAACCCCAAAGCCACCTGTGGACATAGGTGGGCTTTAGGAAGGTGATTGGATTATGGGGCGGTGCCAGATGGCAGAGTCTGGTCGGAAGTGGCGAGTCACTGTGGGGTGACCAGGAAGGATTTCTGCCCTTTTTGGCTCCTCCCTTGACTCTCTACTTCCTGGGTACCATGAGGAGGGTGGCTCTCCTGCACCCAGTGCCTGTGCTGTGCCATCTTGCCTTGAGCACCAGCAGACTGTGGCATGGAACGTTCCCTCTTTTAGGTGCAGGTGTTAGGTATTTCCTCCCAGCAGCAAGAAAAGTGACCAAGACAATGTACATACCTATGATAAGGTCTAATTTATCAATCGGATAAAGAAAGAAATGAACAGTGCTAATAGAACAACTTTAACAATGTGCTATAATAAATGTTAAGTGAATGTAAAACAGTTCCTTTTTGGGATTGCCATTTAATGTTTTCAGACTGCCACTGGCTGCAAGTAGTTGAAATCACCGAAAGCAAAACAGCCATTGGGAGTGGGGGAGCTGCTTGAGGCTAGTTTATGTATATCTTACACATGAGGTGACCTCTGCTGACAGATGAGTGTCACGGGGGCAAGGGAAGCATCTCAGCCGGAATGAATGCAAAGAGACAAAGAGGTAGGCATGAGACCAGGCAGTGCCACCCACCTGAGCCCACCTGCTCAAGCACTCAGAGCCAGTGGGAAGCCAGGAACAGGAAAGGCCTCGGGTCCCCAGAGCAGCAGTCCTGCCCCGCCCTTCTCTCCTCCCTGCCCCAGCCTGTCCCTTCTCAGCCACTCCAGCCTTTGCCCCAGAGAGCTCCTGCAGCTGAGGGCCGAATCCCACCCTCGCGGGTCTCCTACTCTGTCCAGGTGCCCCGGCCTCTCCCAAGCTCTCTCCTGTGGCCTGTGGGCATCTGCAGCCTGAGTAACAAGGTCCCTATCTCCCTCAGTACACAGACTACATAGGTATCAGCCCCCTTTCCTGGATTTCTCTCCCAGAATGAGCCTGACCCAGCAGGTCTACCCGATTCAACTCTGGCACTTGTGGGGATGGACAGCAGCCACAGAGCCACTATGGGGGGGATGAGTGGAACACATTAGACAGATGCGAGCTGCCCCGGAACAGGACAAGACGCGGCTGACCTGATGCTCTTCACTTTGACCTTATTCTGCGCCAGGATATAGGTTCTCACAGGATCGCAGTAGAATTAAATGAATGATGGAGGTACCAGCATCATCCCCATTCTGTGAATGACGAAACAGAGGTTCAGGAGGGCTACTTAGCTTCCCAGATCCTAGCTGGATTTATAGTCCAGCTGTGTGGCTCCAGGTCCCTCTGCTGTCCTGCACACTGGGATCTCTCCCTGTAGGGCCCCTGAAGCACAGTGGCGTTAAACCGTTCTGCAGTCTGCTTGCCCCCTAAGATGAGAAGGCCGTAGGACAGGAGCCCTAGCACCTCCCCAGGGCAAACACAAGTGCAGCAGGGCTCCAGATGAGAGGGTCTGTTTTTCCATGGAACAAAAGGGGGAAGGAGAGGAACCAAGTCCCAGCAGGGTGGGCGTCACCAGCTGGGCTGGTTTCATGCTCTTCCTAAGCCTGCGCTCAGCACGGGGGACTGGTCCTAGAAAGAGAAGAAGGGAAGAGAGGAAGAGGAGAAGGAGGAGGGATGAGGCAGATCGGGGGGGGGAGTGCCTGCCACCCCAGATGGCCGGTATGTATCAGGATGGGGGGCCCTTTGCACACTGTCTGAATTATTCAGGCAATGAGGCCCCAGGGGCCCAGGACATCTATGATGTTTGGGGGTTTCATGGCCACTTAGGTGGACCAAAAGAGAAAAGGATTTCGTTCTGCCCGCTTATCTCCTAACCTTATAAACTCAGGATTAGCAGATCAAAGGCGGATTTGGCACAGCTGAGGGATGACAGTGGTTTCGCAGAACGGTTCGGGCTTCATCCTTCATGATCAAATGAGCTTAGGCCATTGATAAATAAACGGCATTTTGAATTCCTCTAATTGGGCGTGCGGGTCACGCCTGAGCTGCAGTGGCCCGGCTGTCCTGGCAGAGATAATGAGCCAGAGAGGGCCCTAGGGGTCCCAGAAGTAGCCTCAGGACAGAGTTCCGGGGAGCACCTTGGGAGGGCTTCCCTTCTTAGCCAGCCCCAGCGTGGAGAGCCACAGCCTGGAGCAGAAAGAGAGGGACTCGATGCCCAGCATGGGCACTGACCAGCTAGGTGGCCAGGGGCAGAGGGCCCATAACCTGTCTGCACCTCCCTTGCCTCTGCTGGAAGATGGGAAACGATCGCACTGACAACCACCGCATGAGAAGACGGGTGATGACTGCGCTGTCTGACCCGAGAGCCAGGCTCCTAACCACGAGCGAGACAGTTTCGGAGCTGTCCACAGTGTGGAAGGGAGGGACACCGAGTGCGGCCAGGGGCTCGAGGCTGACGCGCAGTCTTCCCACTCTCCAGCTGGCTCACCTTGGTGGGTTCTTCCCTACGTTGGGCCTTTGTTCCTTGCAGAGTTCCTAGGCTAGAAGGTTAGTGGGCCGGCAGCCCTAGTGAAGCATCCCTCAGCTGTGTCCTCCTTAGCAGAAATGACCTGCCTTGGGTTCTTCTGTGTGTCACAGGAGTTAAGTTCTTCGGCCACCTAGCTTCAAGGTTGGCTTGGCCAATGGAGACACCATGGCAAGTGAGAAGAACTGGGATGCCTCTAACAGTCTGTGGCGGGCTGGTGACAGACGGGTTTACCAGGATTCTAGGTCCTGCTCCCGGCCCAGCTTTCAGGTACTTCCAACCCTCCCTCACAGGCCTCAGTGGGGTGGAGGTGGGGGGGGTTCCTGCAGCAACTAATATCTGCACTGTCTTCACTCTAGCTTCTAGACCCTCTTGTATAAGAAGTCCCTTTACTAAATTCCCTCTGACAGACCTAAAGAGGACCGTGACTAGCAAGCCCTCTACCACCCAAGCAGTGTTGACCATTCAAGCAGGCAGTGATGGTCCAGGAAAGGCACTAGCTTGGCTCAAAGCCACAGAGACAGCAAAGCAAAGGCCCTGCCTCTCACTTGGGCAATGCTGGTAGACAGGTGTCTGCATTAGAGTCATAATGTGACCAGGCTCTGAGAGTGCTCTGCACATGGGACAAGGGGGAAGGAAGGCTCACACAGCTCGCAACGGGGAGGCAGTCCATGCCCCAGGTGTATTAATGTCCATGACGGCCTGAGAGCTGGGCTGGATGGCAGGGACTATGGGTGGATGGGCAGAGGAGTCTTGTGCAGGACCTGGAGGAGTCCTGGTTCAGAAGTAGCACACAGCAATCAGCCCAGGACACCAAGAGGCCTGGAATAGTGCTTCCTTTCTCTTGGCCTTTACTTCACTCCTCCATTTAAGAAACAGCTTGAAAGAACCAAGCTGATGAAAGAAAGAGAGAGAGAGAGGAAGAAAGGAAGGAGGGAGGGAGGGAAAGAGAAAAAGAAAAGAAAGAGAAAGAAAGAAAGAAAGAAAGAAAGAAAGAAAGAAAGAAAGAAAGAAAGAAAGAAAGAAAGAAAGAAAGAAAGAAAGAAAGAAGGGGAGAGAGAACTGATCTGCTAGGCTTCTAGTGCTATATTTTGGAGCTTCAGGTTATTTATCAAAAGGAAAGAACATTCCTTGGGAGGCAGAAGCAAGAGGCTCACAAGTTCAAGGCCAGCCTGGGCAATTTAATGACATCCTCAGAATAAAAATTTTTGAAAAAGGACAGGGATGTGGCTCAATGGCAGAGCACTTGTCTAGACATACCAGGCCCCAGGTTCCCACCATTGCAAGAAAAAGAAGGAGTTAGAGAAGGCGGGGGGGGAGAGGCCCTTTCAGCTCCCTAGCTGTGGATTTTGACTCGTCCTAAGAAGTCACCAGGTCAGAGGCCACAGTGCGTGCAGAGAGCATGAATTTGGGTCTCACTCTGTCATAATTCCCTGTATGGCCTCTAGCAAGCTACACTTCCACCCTGAGTCTCAGTTTCCTCATAAGAAATATGAGCCCCCACAGCAGGATCACCCCCTAGGGATTGTTCAGAAGTAATATACTAAATGTACAAAAATCACCAGGCCCATAGCAAGCACTCAATAAATGCCACCCGCCCTACAGTGGAAATGAGGTTGAAAGCAAGGTGGGAGGAGGGGTGAGGGATAAGGTGGAGACTTGACAGAAAAGAGATGTCATGACCCAGAACTCACGGTAAGAAAAGACCCATGATCCCCTGTAGGGCACTGCCCAGGAGCAGGCTGGGATGGTGACACTGGGAACTCCCAGCTACCTCCTCTCACAGTCTCAGAAATGGGCTTGCTCCCTTCCCAGGGGCTAGCGTTCTCCAGGACTGTCACCTGTGAAGGGCTGAGCTCACCAGGCAGGTGGCTGTGCAGGTGAGGAAGATCAGCCTGAATCCGTGAGGGCCCCAGCCCCAGACACAGATTGTGTTGATACTGCTGATGGCCACCCAGCCCAGAAAGGGACTGTAGGGTGAGGGCATTGCACAGGTGGGTGATAGGCATGCTTCTCCCCGGCCCCTAACTCCCTCTCATGCTCCAGCTAAGAATAATACCTCCCTCGGAGACCTTACTGGCAAGGCTGGACCATGCATAAAACATTGGTCGGTCAGGTTTCCTCTGCTGAATGGCCTCTTTCAGCATGTGCAGGGGTGGAAGGTTTATGAGGAGGATCACCTGACTTCCTGGAGGGACAGAGGAGCCCTGGCCTCTGCCTGGGCCCCCAGCCTCCTAGCTCTGTGCCTGGCACCATGGTCCCCACAGCAGCCCCCACAAGGAGCTCCTGGGTTGAGTTTCCCTCTCTCAGCATCTTCCAAGGCACTGGACCCTTTTCATGGAGAAAGGGGCTGGCCTGGGGCTGGCCTGGAGGAGACACACAGTTCTGGGTTTGAATCCTGCTTCAACACTCTGTCTTCAAAAGCACACTTGGAGAAACTGAATTGCACAAAGACACACAGCAGTTGGGGTCTGAGTGCAGTTTGACTGTGTCCCCCAAGGATCACGTGCTTGAAGATTGGTCCCAAGTACAGAGATGCTGAAATAATGGAACCTACATGGAAGGTGGCACCTGGTCCAAAGTCAGTGGGTCATGGTGCCGCCCCTCAGAACAGTTTAACACTGGTCTCAAAGAATAAGTCAGTTCTCTCAAGAGTAAGTTAGCCAGCAAGGTTACTGCATATGTCTAGATCCTTCTGCACAGCTGATTTACTTTCCATTTCTCTGCTGTGAGTGACACAGCTAGGAAACTTGCCATGCTGTTTGAAGACTTCAGCTTCCAGAATTTGAGCCATGTAATCTCATTATTCTATAAAGTAATCATCTTCAGGTATTGCATTACAGCAACACAAAACAGACTAAGACTGCCATTGATTTGAACCCAGCTCTGTCTAACTCAGAGCAATTTACTGCTGCTGTGCCTTTTGATAGTGATCTAAGTAAGTGTGACTCAAAGGAAGGGGTCATGGAGGAAAGAAAGATCTGGCTTTGTCAGTTCTTGCATTGCTGAGACACATTACTGAACATCTACAACTCTGGGGGGAGAGGTTTATTTTTGGCTCACAGTTTTAGAAATTTTAATTCATGATTCACAGGCATGATCAAGGAAAGATACTCAAGTTATGGCAGCCAGAAGTGGAGGAAAGGGAGGAGCCCAGGAAGGAGATAAATCTGGTCACACCTCTAGTGACTGCTTCCTTCAACCAGACTCTGCCTCCCCACACCAGTTAGCCCTGTACTCATCCCTAGGTATATCTACTGATGAGCGCAGCACCCTAAGACCCAATCATCTTCCACAAGTGCTGCCTCAAGCACGAATCTGGGGGGTCCTTCTTTTTTTTTTTGCTTTTTGAGACAGGGTCTCGCTTTGTAGTTCAGGCTGGCCCTGAGCTCACTATGGTGCCCAGGCAAGCCGCCACGAACTCAGCAATCCTCCTGTCTCTGCCTCCTGAGTGCTGGGATTACAGGCGTGAGCCACCACGTCCGGCATTGTGGTATGTGGTGTTGACTGTTGGTGGGCATGTCTCCATGCCCAGCATTGTATGTGGTTCCCGGGAATCGAACTCAGGACCTTGCGCTTGCAAGGCAGGCGCCGGAACCACTGAGCTAACCCTCTGGCCCTGGGGGGTCCTTCTTGATCTCAACCATAACAAGTATACATACCTGAGGTTAGTAACTCCTGAGAGTGCTGACGTCAGCCTTCCCATAAGAGGAGCTCCCTCTTTCCTGCTTCCCCTATTCCACAATACCTTTATTTCTTCTCTCATGTTTCATTCAATAAAGATTTCCTTGTAAAGTTTTCTTCATCATAAAAACTTATGCCCACATTAAAAAAATATTTGAAGCCCCAGAAAATTGTGGTTAGAAGAATAAAATTTTCCTATAACTTCTGCTTTTATAGCTGTTTATCACTATATAACAAGTAATTCCAAATCTGCAGGCAGGGAACCACCATGTAATCTTGCTCACAGACATTGTGGGTTTGAAGTGTAGACAGGGATAACAGGGATGCTTCTTTCTGTCCCATGATGTCTGAAGCCCCAGCTTGGAAGACCCAAAACACCAGGAATTAGAAGCTTCTAGAAGCTTGTGTGTGTGTGTGTGTGTGTGTATCTGGCATATATCATATCAGTAGGATGAATCAGGTGAGACCACCAATGTAAGTACCTCCTCATGACCTTTGCACCTGTCTTAGGTGTCCTAACACTATGGTAGCTTCAAGGACCCCAAGAGAGAAGGTTCTAGAAGTTACATAGTGTGGTTATTCAACAGGAGAGGTCATCGGTCCTATAGGAGGACTTTAGAGTATCTGAGTCCATGTTTTAAGACCACCAAAACCTTGGGGCCAGGGATTTAGCTCAGTGGTTCTGGTATCTGTCTCGTTAAGTGCAAAGTCCCTGAGTTTAATCCCCAGTACCACATACCACAGTTCCAGGCATGGTGGCTCACACCTGTAATCCCAGCAATCAGTGCCACACATTACAATGCCAGGAATGGTGGCCTACCCCTGTAATCCCAGAACTTGGGAGACAGAGGCAGAAGGATTGCTAAATTTGAGGCTTGCCTGAGGCCAGCCTGAACTACAAAGCCAGACCCTGTCTCAAAAAAAAAAAAAGAAAAAGCTAGCACTATCTCACCTACTTTATGTACATTTTTAGCCCTATCTTTTTTTTACTTAGTATTAGAGAAAGACCACTTTCACAAATAAATATTATATAACATTGTTAAAAGCTCTTTCTCATTGTTACATGGGTATCTAGCATAGATTTAAAAGATCCCTACTGTTGAATCCTGATGCAATATTTAAGCACTGCTGATAAAAACAATGGTGGTGGTGGTGGCAGTGGCGGTGGCGGTGGGGTGTGTGTGTGTGCATGTGTGAGATACTGGAGATTGAATTCAGGGCTTTTGCACCACGCTACATCCCCAGTTCTTTTCCTATTTTTCTTTTTAGAAAGGGTTTCACTAAGATGCAAAGTTGCCCAAAGTGTGGCCAAGGATTTAACTCAGTTGTTCCAGCACCTGCTTCACAAGTGCAAGGTTCCACAAGCTCAATCCCTACTACAAAAAAAAAAAAATTGCCTGAGGTAGTCTCAGACTTTATCTTCCTGCCTCAGCCACATGCAGGAATGTGCCACCGTGACTAGATGAGAATGACAGTTTGAGTGTTGTGAAGGTTATGTTACATATATAGTCTTTTCATCAGCCCTTTATTATTCTTTTATAGCTATTATTAATACAAACTTAATATTAACTGAGTGCCTAGTAAGTGCCCAGCATTTTTCTGTGTGCATCATTCGGCATAATTAACATATTCTCTTTATAATATTTTTTGGTTTTTTGTTTGGTGTGTTTCATTTTGTTTTGTTTGTGTTGTTTCTGGTTTTTGAGACAGGGTCTCGCTTTGTAGTTCAGGCTGGCCCTGAGCTCACTATGCAGCCCAGGCAAGCCCCGAACTCAGCAATCCTCCTGCCTCTGCCTCCCAAGTGCTGGGAATACAGGCGTGAACCACCATGCCTGGCACTGTGATATGTGGTACTGGGTATTGAATTTGGGACCTTGAGCTTGCCAGGTAGAATCACTAAACTAAATCCCTAGCCCTGCTCCCTATAATTTCTGAGTCTGGTGTTGCATTTTACATTACAGATGAGCAAACTGAGGCACAGAAAGCTTGGTAATTTGTCTCCAGGTCCTTTGGCCAAACCTGGACCCAAATCTAGGTCTGCCTGACTCCAAAGCCAGGCCTGCAACCACTTCTCTAAACCACTGGGACATCAGGACTGACCTCACCAAGGAGATCCAGCCCAAGTGAGGAGGGGGAAAGGGCTGGAGCCCCATGCTCCCCCAGTGCCCTGGAGGGAAAACCAGCAAGTTCAAACCAAGCAGCTGTGTGTCACCGTTGGTCTTCTGAAGAGAGGCTGGGAGATATGGATGTGGAAAGGGCTGTGTGCCTGGGAAATATGTGTGACCAGCACAGGCTACTGGTTCTCTCTCCACATTGTGTGTTTCCAAACCCTTCCCACTGGCCCAGCCCACATCCACATGGGCAGAGTCTGCTCCCTGTCAGATCTGCCCGAGCCTTAACCCCCAGAGCCCAGCTCTGGCCAAAGTCTCCACCTTCTCTTGCCTGGACCGCCTTAGGCCCTCTCAGCTGGCTTCCTAGCTTCCTATTCCAACTCCCTGTATTCCATTTTCCACACCACAGCCAGAGTGATCACTATTAAAACACCAATCAATCCAAGCCACCACTTAGCTAAAATGTGTCAGTGTTTCCTGTGGCTCTTAGGTATAAGGTGAAAGTGCCACAAGATTTAGTCCTGCCCACATCTTTAGTGTCATCTCTAAATCTTTGTTACCTTGCATCCAGCCTCACTGACCTTATATCTCAGATTCCTGGAGTCAGACTTCCTCCTGCCACTGGGTCTTTACATATACTATTTTATCTGCCTAAAAGGTTGGCCCTCCCTTCCTTACCTTCATGACTTCCTCAGTTGTTTTTTTTAATAGATTTTATTTTTCACTTTGGGGCTTACCACAATATTTTACAGAAGATACATGGATTGGCCGTCTATCCTGTGTCTCAAATACACACATCCACTGTCATTATCAACACCCCCCCAAAAAATGCACATTTGTTCCCACTGGTGGGCCTACATAAATACTCCCTTATCACCCAAAGTCTGTGGTTTAAATTAAGGTGCACTCTTGCTGTTATGTATTCTGTGGGTCTGGGCAAATTTACAATGAGATGTACTCACCATTTCAGTGTCACACGGAGTAGTTCACTGTCCCAAAATTCTCTGCACTTCGCCTGTCCCTCCCTCCCTTTTAACCCCCGGCAACCACTGATCTTTTGACCGTTTCCATAGTTTCCCCTTTTCTAGAGTGTCATTTCTTTGGAATCACACAGAAGCAGCCTTTTCAGGTCAGCTTCTCTTAGTAACGTGCACAGGGTTTCCTCTGTGCCTTGTCATGGCTCGACAGTTTATTTTCTCATTGATACTGGATAACGTTCCACCAGATGCACCACAGCCTACTCATGAACTCACCTACTCAAGGGGACCCGAAGGTCACTGCCTTCCAAATTTCCGTTTTGCCAGTTATGAGGAAAACTGCTAGAAACATCCATACGCAGGACTTCGTGTAGACAAAACTTTTCAGCTCCTCCGGGAAAATGCCAAGAAGTGCGATGGCAGGATCATATGAAAAGAGGATGTTTGGTTTTGTAAGAAACTGCCAAGCTGTCTCCCAAAGTGGCAGGACCACTCTGCGCTCCCACCAGCACTCAGCCTGAGTTCTCGCTGCTCCGACCTCCTGGCACTTGGTGCTGGCTCCGTGCTGGACTTCGGGCCTGCTAATAGATGCGTGGGGGGATCTTGTTGCTGTTTTGACTGGCACTTCCCTGACGACATCTGACACACTGCCTCTCTTTACATGCTACTTGCATCTGCACATATTCGTGGTAAGATTTTTGCCCATCTTTTAAGCAAGTTGTGTGTTTATGGATGGTTGAGTTTTAGAAGCTCTTTGACAACTTCAGATAGTGGTCCTTTATCAGAGATGTCGTTTGCAAATAATTTTTCCTAGCCTGAGGCTTGTCCTTTCATTCGTTTTACATTATTTTTATCATATCAATTATTTATTTTATCAAAGGATCTTTAATTTTAATAAAGCCCAGAATATCTGTTGTTCTTTCCATGGGTCATACTTCTGGTGCTGCATTTGAAAAGTCATCACCAAATCCAAGGTCATCAAGATTTTCTCCCATTATCTCTTAGTTTTGCATTTTACATCGAAGTCTGTGGTAAATTTTTTTTTTTTTGAGACAGGGTCTCACTTTGTAGTTCAGGCTGGCACTGAGCTCACTAAGTAGCCCAGGCAAGCTTCGAACTCAGCAATCCGCCTGTCTCTGCCTCCTGAGTGCTGGGATGACAGGTGTGAACCACCACGCCCGGCACTGTGGTATGTGGTATTGATTGCTGGTGGGCGTGTGTCTCCACGCCCAGCATTGTATGTGGTTACCAGGATCAAACTTAGGACCTTGCGCTTGCGAGGCAGGCGCCAGAACCACTAAGCTAACCCTCTGGCCCGATGGTAAATTTTTGTGAAGGGTGTAAGGTTGTGTGTCTCAGTTCATTTTCCTGCATCTGGATATCCAGTTACTACATCATTGTGGATACAGGCAAGCGAGCCTAATTCCCAACCTGCAACATGAATTTATGTTTTCTAAAACTGAGGAACAAATTTTAGGAACAATGGAGGTTAAGAGTAGGAAAAATGTATCGAGAAAGCTTCTGCCTAAGGTCAGAAAGGGGAGCTGAGAGTGGGTGACCCGGGATTGCTCCTCCCAAGCGGTATTTATGGAGCAAAGCCATGAGGTGAGCGGGGTTCAGAATGGGAGGTACCTCTTCAGATTCCAAAAAGGTGGACCAACTAAGATTAAACAGTGAAAGTAGTATCAATTAAACAGGAATCCAATGAGAGGAAATCAGGTAACAAACATATAAGGATCTTTCCCCAGAGAGGTGGGTCAAGGTCCTGGTCCTCCACCCAGGGAGACTTGCAATCACAGCTTTTCCGGGAGGGGTGTATCAAGATCCTAGCTCTCCACCCTGGGAAGCAGACTGGGCTTATCATTCCCTGCATGGGGGGGAGTAGTTTTTTCTTTTGATAATGATGACTTTCAGTGAAGGTCTCTCAAGGGCCGGTCCTGTCTGCCTACAGGATGTCTAACTGCCTTACCTACCTAAAACAAAAGGACCACCATTTTTCATTGTATTGGTTTTGGTTCTTATCACTCCTCCTCGTCCAAGTCTCAGCTGAAGAACCTCAAGCTCCCTGGAATGACACTGCCTCACCACTCACTGGAAACCTCTGTTGTAGGCTCCCATAGTGCCCTGGACTGCTCTGCCCCACGCTGGACCCCATCCCAATACCATCTTTGCTGCTGGCACTCCTCAGCCAGCCAGTATTACACTGGAGTGGAAGCTGGGTGTGGGCAGGGGTTCTGTCTGCTGTAGCATCACCATACGCTATAGACAGACATGGATATTTGCTACACGAATGCCAGACTTCAAGACAAGAGCTAGCAGCTCAGAGCCCCAGAGGAGACCTGCACTCTGTCCCCTGAGTCATCTCATCCTCGCCTGAGGCAGGGGTAGGGTTACCATTCCCAGCGAGCTCAGCAGGATACAAGGCACTTGCTCTAAATCCACAAGTCACCAGGAAAAGGACAAGGTCAGGAGCAGAAGCCTCTGTATGGCTTTAGAGCCCCATACAGAGTTCTCTGCCCTGTGACGCCGAGCCCGACCCAGGAGGCAGTTTGGAGCCCCCGCCCAGTGCCTAGGGACACAGGGCCACCTGCCCCAGCCAGTGGCCAGAGGTGACAGATGGCTTTGACAACAACGTGATCATGGCTCCAAGCAGCCAACTCACCAGGAAAAACAGCAGCACACACGTGGCACAAGCCTTTCTTGTTTGCTTTGTATCTGATTCCCACTCAGCAGCGCCAGCCAGGGCTGCCAGGGCTGCACTTTTTCTACTTAATGGTTAAAATTTTTAAAAGCCCGATTCTCTGCTTTGCTTGGCAGCGCCCGGAACATACCTCTGATGCAGCAGGTAACTGGATAGGGCCTTGGTTACAGCAATTTGCTGAACACAAGGTTTTGTGCTCAAAAACATATTACAGCACTCAGAGGGCGTCACTTGGGGGTTTTGGGTACCAGAGAAGAGGCAGTAGGACTGGGGGTCCCGGAGAGGGAGACATGTCAGTGACTGAGGAGCCCATAAAGTGCTCAATAAGGTGGACCACCGGCTCACCCCAACATGAAGACCTAGCCTAGGCCAGAAGGTGAGAAGACAAGCAAGGATGACTCCGGGGCAGAGGTTAGGTTTACCCTCACTGCCCGGGCTGTGTGACCTTGCAAAAGTCAACTAACCTCCCTGAGCCTCAGTTCCTTTGAGTGCAAAATGAGCAGAATAATAGGGTTTAACTCCTAGGGGTCAGACAGAATGCATGCTGGGAGTCGCCACTGTGTTCTTCAGGCCTAGAGCAGCCTGACCTACAATAGGAACCTAATACATTTAGTTAAGCAAACAAATTGCTCTCAGTTATATCCCCACTGCCTAGAATTGTGCATGGCAGGTACTAGGTCCTAAAATCATATCTGTTGAATTGGCTTAACTGTTCACAGTTGTACTGACTCCAGGATAAGACATGGCATATAATACTCAAAAAGTAACTTCTTTTTTTTTTTTTTTTTGAGACAGGGTCTCGCTTTGTAGTTCAGGCTGGCCCTGAGCTCTCTATGTAGCCCAGGCAAGCCTCGAACTCAGCAATCCTCCTGTCTCTGCCTCCCGAGTCCTGGGATTACAGGCGTGAGCCACCACACCCGGCTCAAAAAGTAACTTTTGAATATAAAGTATTTAGCATACAACATAGGATGTAGTGTTTCATTTATGTAAACTCTCGTTCTATGTTCAACAAATGCTCACTGAGGGCCCATATGTTGTATTTTCTGACACCCGTTCTTAACTCTGACACCAGCTGGTCTCCAAAGCTTCAGCCTCCTTCTGCTGCTGTGTAGCTGGCCAGCTCATGCCAGGTTTAGGGCTCAGTCCCACAGGACTAGTCTACTTAGACACCAGTCAAGAGTGGGGTCCCCAGGCTACCCACATTTCTGCCAGGCAGCTAGGGCTTCCCTCCCTCCAAATAGAACTCAATAAACACCTCCTGGAACTCAGAAAATGCTTTACCAACAATCGAGTTACACTGGGTTTGTTATAAAGGACACAGCTCCGATGTCATGCAGAGGGCACGGTTATGGAGTGACAGAGGTACTTGGCTTCCATTCCCTGTCTGGGAAAACTGCATTTCCAAGACCTCCACATATTTAACACACTCCAAATGTCTTGTTCTATAGATTTTATAATCCCGACTCCCCCTTCCTTTACTAAGGTCAGGGTGGGCTGAAGTTCCAATCTAATTCTGGGTCTGGGCTTCAGGTCACCAGCCCCATTACGAAGCAATCTAGCAGAAACTCTAATGTTAAAAGGGCCTGGTTATGAAAAACAAAACACACTCCTATCACCAAAGAAATTCCAAGGGTTGTAGGAACCTTATGCCCAGAACTGGGGACAAAGGAGAAATATATTTCTATAACTTTTGCAGCAAAGATGCTGCAAGATTCCAGGTAGACAACAGGGAAGTGCCTGGAAGTGGCCAGTTCCAAAGCAATCAGTGTCACTAGTTGCAGCGAGTTCTCCAGGCTGGTTAGCTATCACTCAGATTAGCTGAACCTGATTTCAACTTCAACAGTTACCACTGAGTTTCCAGTTTCCAGTAATGTCTGCATTGCTCAAGATCCACAGGAGACAGAACACATTTGTGTTCAGGGACACATGTATTAACCTTGAGCTAACAGAGGGTTCCCTGCACCTCAAATATTTCTAACCTGAGAGGTAGAGACAAAAGGAATCAGTGACAAAATTCTATAGAAGAGGAGATAAGAGTTTCACTTCAAAGGTGATGATGAATCAGAGATGCTCAAATACTGAGCACAAGGGCACACACACTTATTCCTGTGCCCCTGGCAGATATTGCTATTCATTGGCCGGGCCCAGAAACACAGGCTTAACTGAGGCTGAACTGTGTGCAAAGGCCGGACTTTAAAAGTTAAATCTCCCATCCATAGTAAGACCCTCCCTCAAAAAAAATGTCAGATCAGGCCGGAGGGTTAGCTCAGTGGTTCCGGCACCTGCCTTGCAAGTGCAAGGTCCTGAGTTCGATCCCCGGTAACCACATACAATGCTGGGTGTGGAAACTCACGCCCACCAACAATCAACACCAACACTGCATACCACAATGCCGGGCGTGGTGGCTCACGCCTGTCATCCCAGCACTCGGGAGGCAGAGACAAGAGGATTGCTGAGTTTGCGGCGGCTTGCCTGGGCTCCATAGTGAGCTCAGGGCCAGCCTGAATTGCAAAGCAAGACCCTGTCTCAAAAAAAAAAAAAAGTCAGATCTTTAAGGGTTGTGGGAGAGGCAACTGGGGCTGAACTCTACTAAGGATCAACAGAAACAGCACATCATTTTCTCTAATTTACTCCCAAGTAAGTTCACACTCACTGTTTGATTAAACCAGCTATCTAGGCAAGCTTTTTGTTTTCTTATTTACAACCTGCAAGGACATAGGGGAGAGGGAAGAATGCACAAGAATTAAGTGCCCATATCATGCAAGTCTACTTCATTTGCTATCTTACAATGGACACTTATCACAGCCAAGACCAGAGCAAAGAAGATGAAACTAATATTCTATGAGCACTGATTAGGCACAATTGCACATTGTTTCTTTCAAAACCTCCTTGATCTTGTGAGGTAGATATTCATTAACACTGGGTAAATGTTCATCAGTTTTGGAGGGAGAAATTCACAAATCTGATACCCTTTTGAGTAATTCTCCATGTTACATGACTTGGTAAGGAGCTGAGCCCATCTTCAATTCAGATGTGAAGAGTGCCAGCTGCTCAGCTTCCTAGGCTCCCTTGCAGCTAAGGTGCCAGCATGTGACTTGAATTGTCTTGGGCAGGCAGACATACCTCTCCAGACAGGGCTCTATTTGCTGTGTAGCAGAGAGAAGCAATGACCATAAACAGTGGGGGCATTAAATTTACAGGGCAGTCCAAGAGAGCCAAACAATGAAACCCACAAATTAAAAAAAAAAAAAAAAAGGGCCTACCAGGAAAATAGACAATAGACAATAGCCAATAAGCTTGCAAAGAAATGGCAACTGCACTGGTCAACAGGAAAGTGAAATAAAGATCTCTTGGTCACTTTCTTATTACTGAGACACAGTAGCCAATACCCACACTTAAAGGAGAAGTTTATTCTGGCTCACAGTTACAGTCCATGGCATAAACAGCATAGCAAAGAGGCACTGCAGGGGAGAAACTGCTTATGTCATGATGGGCAGGAAGCAGAAAGAGAAGGAAGGAGTTGGGGAGGGAGACAGACCCTTCCAGAACACATCCCCAGGGACTCACCTCTTCTGACCTGAACCTACCTCCTAACAGCAAGTCAGCTAGATCACCCGCACAACTCAATCACTTTCCAAAAGCCCTGCCTCTAAGCACATGAGTCTTATGGGAGACAATCTTTTCTTTTTTTTTTTTTTGAGACATTTTGTAGTTCAGGCTGGCCCTGAGCTCACTATGTAGCCCAGACATACCTTGAACTCAGCAATCCTTCTGCTTCTGCCTCCCGAGTGCTGGGATGATAGGTTGAGCCACCACACCTGGCACTGTGGTGTGTGCTACCAATTGCTGGTAGGCATGAGTCGCCATGCCCAGTATTGCTGTGTGTGGTTACTGGAGATCAACTCAGGAAGTTGTGCTTGCTAGGCAGGTGCCAAAACCACTGAGCTAAATCTCCAGCACCTTTGGAGGACAATCTTTTGTTTGTTTGTTTTTTGACACAGGGTCTCGCTTTGTAGTTCAGGCGGGCTCTGAGCTCATTGTGTAGTCCAGGCAAGCCTCGAACTCAGCAATCCTCCTATCTCTGCCTCCTGAGTGCTGGGATTACAGGCGTGCATCACCACGCCCAGCTGGAGGACAATCTTGATCTAAACCATAACATCCAGTGCCCAAAAGACTCATATGCATCTATTTATGCAAAGTGCTCTAAGAGTCCCTAAGTCTTAATAGTTCCAGCACTGCTGAAGAAACCAAGTCCAAGCACCCTCTGAGGATCAAGGCAAAGTCTTAGCAGTGAGCTTCTATAAAATCAAAAAGAAAGTTAAACACTTCCAACATACAATGATATAAGATAAACATTCCCATTCCAAAAGAGAGAAGTAGAAGAGATAGAAAGGAATGGGATCAAACCAAGACCAAAACTCAGAAGGGCAAAGATTAAATTCTGTAGATCCTCGGTTAGCACCTGGGTAAGATGCTGCACTGAGATATAAGTTCCAAAGGCCTTGGCCAGACCCATCCCTACAACAGTGCTGGTTGCTGCTCTCATGGCCTCTCCTTTGGGCTAGTTTTGCTCACTGCCTCTCCTCAGATGTCCCATTTCTGGCTTCTCCAAATCCCCGGGTTCTCCATTGCACTTTTGGTTTACTTTCACATCTTTCACATGCTGCCTTCTCAGTAGCACACTGCCTGGTCTCCCAGGCCTTCTTCTGAAATCTAGGTGGAAGCCCAACTCTTACAGGCTGCATGCCTGAGAAACAAGTACCACACGGACTATACCAAGATCTGCCACCAGCTTGAACAGTAGCCTAAATCCTCTTGGGTCATGACTGCAGAGGACTCTGAGTACCCGGAAGGCCAAGCACTATGAAGTGAGTCTCAGGGAACTTATTCCCTAGATGTTTTTTTCCAAACAATTCACAGAAAGGGATAGTGCCTGCCCTTTTCAAAGAAAAGTCTTTTCAATCCCTGGTGCAAAAATAAAATAACTTTTGTACCTCTTCACTTGCCAAAGTTGGGGTCTTGCTGATTCCTCAGATACTCTCAAGGAATCTTATTTTTCTTGATAGGTAATGTGCCAGCCTTTTAACAAGGTTTGAGGGAAGCACATCTCACACATACAGCATAAACACCCAATCATGTTCATGAACTGAAGGATGAAGGTATCTTTTCCATTTTCCTAGTGTAAAATACTTGGCTTCTTTTTAATACTAATCTTTTCAACAACCAAGTTCTTCTTGGCCAAAATATTATAAGCTCCAACTTTACAGAAGTTTCCCTTCTGGCCACCAGCAAAATTTTTCAAAGGATTCAGCTGTGCTTTTTGGTCCCTCTTCTCATGGCAGATGTGGTTAAAAGCCACTAGAAGTATCTATGCCACAGCCTCAACAGTAGGCTACCTTGAAGTTTTTCACCAGATTAATTAGTCTGCCACCTTTAATCTTAGTCTCCCTCAAAGCCTTGGAACACATCTCTGGTCGATAAATATTCTGTCGATAAATGGTCTTGAGTCCAACTGCCAATGGAACCCTTTTTACCAATTGAAACCTCCTGAACTTAGTTTTGACTTTTCGCATTTGTAAGCACTTTATAGTCTTCTGAGTGCTGAAGATACTCTCCCAATCAAACTTGGCTTACAATATTTAAGCCTTCTTTGGCCACATCTCCAAACCTTTCTACACTTCCCTCATGTGCCCGTTTCAAAGGCTTTTCAACTATATGGTCAGGTATAGTCTTAGCAATGACCCAACTTCTCTGGTAACAAATTCTGTCTTAGATCTGCAACCAGCTCAAACTAAAATGAGATACTTTTTCACACCTATAAGGTTAACAACAGTGTTATATTCTGGATGGTATGAAATGGCACCTCCTTCTAGTTTAAAAAAAAAAGTTCAATGTATAATAGAGCAAAAATGCATATAACCTACATTCTTCAAGGAGTTTTTTAGGTATACTGAAACCCAGAGTTCAAATCCCCTTAGGTAGGATGAAAATATTGATCCTCTCAGGCCTCAGGGACTAACAGAAGAGAGAGGGTATCTGAAATAACTTAGTCCCCCTGCCAGCTCTCATACAAGCAACTCAAGAACTTCACACCCATCCCTGTGCACACAGTGTGTGCACATATCTACTCTATTTACATGGCATGATGTGGAAAAATAGAGAATTAGTGCTGTATGTGCATAAAGAGAGAAATGTGTGCAAAGATGTTCATTACAGCATTTTCATAATAGAGGAATATTAGGAAAAAATTGACTTATCTGTAATAAATACTGCTATGAGTTGTCTGATTTCCCTTTAGGTCAAAGATACTCATCCCTCTATCTCTCCAAGAGTGTTGGCTCCTAATCGCTCATCTCTGAGCCTTCACTAGAAGACAGCTGCCTTTCGGAAGGCAACACACCCTCTCCAGGGAGCCCCATGTCTAGTGACAGGTCAGTGTAGTAGGACAAGGCCCAGACCTTTGGCCTCTTTTACACAAAGAGCTCAGAAGGGTTCTCCCCAGCTGCAAAGTGCCCTATAGGATCATCTGAAGATCCTGGTAAAACTGCTGCTGGACAGTCAGGAAAGAAGACCCATCAGTGGTGGTAGGTAAAGCGAAATATCACCTGGCAAGTGGAAATGGTGTGATAGTTAAAGTTTTCACCAGGGGCCAAGCTGGAATGGGATGAAGGTGGAGGTGATTACACCAACTGCTAGAATTGCACAGGCGTTTGAGTGGTGCTATGGATAGGTACTGATGAACACTGTCATTGGATGAGAGAATAGCAGGGAAGGATGGAGGTGGTGAATCAACAGTTGAAAGGGAAATGTGGTGCAAGACTCTCATCACTTATAGCAAGAGGACATAAAAAGTTTAGGATCAAACCCAACTTAAATGTAAAACTAGCACCATTCCAATGAAAGTTGACATTTCACCTCCAAAACACCCACTTGTGCTAGATTTCTCTGGTTGAGAAAAGGGGATCCTGATACTTGAAATGGGGTCAGTATGGCCAAGAATCTTGAAACCTTGAGCTTCCTGAATTCTTTGGCCCTGAAATAATAACTTCTTTTATCTTTAAAATTAATTTAATGGTACATTTTAGATATATATAATGATAATATTCATTATAGGAAATCCGTACCTGTACACTTAAGAATACAGTAAGGACTTCTTTTAGAGTCTCTCCTTTACTCACAAATGGATAGAAACCTCTACTATGTAAGGTCACACATGCCCCTCCAGGATTTATCCTGACTGTTCTCCTTACCACCAGAGCAGAACTAGGGTCAAGTTACCATCTGACCAGGAGGCTGGGCCTACAAAACGAAGGGAATCACTATCCTGTGGGCCAAAGAAAATATGTGGAGGGCCAGGGATTTAGTGGTTCCAGCAGCTGCCTTGCAAGTACAAGGTCCCAAATTCGATCCCTGGTATCTCATGCCACAGTGCTGGGTGTGGTGGCTTACACCTGTAATCCAGCACTTAGGAGGCAGAGCCAGGAGGATTACTGTGAGTTCGAGACTTGCCTGGGCTACACAATGAGCTCAGGGCCAGCCTAAACTACAAAGTGAGACCCTGTCTCAAAAAAAAAAAAAAAAAAAGGAAGGAATGAAAAGAAAATACATGGAATTGGATCCTAAGGATTCTGAATTACGGGGATTGGAGAGAATAGACTGTGAGGTCAGGTAATGGACAATTCTTTGGTATGGGAGCACTCTCCTGTGATCAAATTTAACACCTCGACACAGACCTCGAGAGATGGTACAAACATAGGACTAGAATGGGCCTTGTGACCGTGGATGGCAGTGAGGATACAGTGCAGTCCTGTGCAGCATTCTAGGTACAGTGCCTGTCATATCTCTGACTGTCCATGTTGTCAGTCTCTAAATTACCAGAGCAAACATTCCAGAGTCACCTGACAGGTGCCCTGTCCAGGAATAAGTGACCTTTTGAGGAATCAGAGAGAAAACAAATTCCTCATTCCTAGGCAGTCCCTAAACTGCTCACTCGTCAACCACGAGGGGATAAAAGAGGACTTTAATAGGTACCACTAAGACTTTTCCAAGCAGGAAGAGAAAGAACTGCTAAATTAAAGGCAGATTTCTCTGCAGGAGAGGAAGCTGTCCTGTAGTCAGGGCCCAGCTGCTGGGCCATTTTCTGGGACTGTAGACAGGGTAGAGGGGGCATGAGACTCACCTAAGTGTCCTTGGGTTGGCTATCTGATGGGCACCTTATGAACAGACAGTGGTGACAGCATTGTATGACAGTATCTCCAGATGCAACTTGGCATGCTAGTTCATTATGACAGGGCCCTTGGGAACAAGACAGACTCTTGGAGAGGCCACACCAGCAGGTAGGCAGGCAGAGCTGTGGGGGAACTGGGTAGAGAGAAGAGCATCAACCCAACAAGGCAAGATGCTCCCCAGGATGGAGACCTCAATAGAGAGGTCCCATACTACACAGCAGACCTCAGGTGCAACTTGGCCTCATGAGCAAACTCTGGCTTAAGGACAAACACGAGAAACTAATCACTTGAGAACATAAATTGTTCTCATTTTGGGGACCAACCTTCCATTTTGTGAATCCTTGGGAGACAAACTACATTAGACCATAGAAGTTTGTTTCCATGGAAACATTCTAAGGGCAGTCACATGCCTCAGGGACTAGACACTCAGCAGTGATATACAGTCCGGGCTACTTGAAATCTCAGTCAAGCCGTTCTACTACAGACCTGGGCCTGCCATGGGGCTAGTGGGGGTAACATAAAGGGAAGACAGGCCCCCAGAGACTAATCCAAAGCAGATTCTAGACCAAACGCTAGTTTTACAGAGTAGAAATAATGGGTCAAAAGTCCATCCAGAGCCCCAGCAAAATCATTGATTAGTTGTCAGTTGATATATTAAGACTATGTTTGAGTCCATTTCAGCACCTTAACAAAATACCTTAGACTGGATAATTTATAAGCAACAGTACTTATTGCTCACAGCTCAAGAGACTAGATAGTCCAAGATCAATACACCAGCAGCATCAATGGCTGGTGCAGAACTGTCCCTTACAGGGGGCATCTTCTTGCTGCTTCCTCATATGGTACATGGTAGGCCTCTTTATAAGGGCATTAATCCCATTTGTGATAGATCTCCATGACACAACCACTGCCTTATCTCTTAACATTACTGCACTGAGGATTAGTATCAGTATATGAATTTCAAGAAAATACAACCATTCACCCCAAGAAAATTAGGTAAATGGTCACTGCACAACTAGACATTTGAATTATGCAGAAGTAAAGCCAATACTTATTTCTGGCAACCTTTGGAAAAGAAACAGGAGAGTCAGCCCATCCCCAATGTATTAGCCGTGGTTCACTGGAGGAACAGAATCAATACAAAATATATGTATGATTATACAAAGGATTTATTAGGTAAAGAATCAGAAGCAGAATCAGAATCAGAAGCAGAAATTCCCAATAGCTGACCTCAGAATCCGAGATAGAAGAATCCATAATTGCCATTCGCACCTGGAGATGTGGAGAATCCAACAGCAGTCAAAGGTTAAAGTCCTGAAAGCTCATTTAATCACATGTATAAGTCTGTGTCAGAAGGCCAAAGAGTCTGTGTTACAGGCCAACTTCCTAAGGCAATGGCAGAGAATAGAGCTCCTCCAAAAAAAAGAGAGAGAATGAGAGAGAGAGAGAGAGAGAGAGAGAGAGAGAGAGAGAGAGAGAGAGAGAGAGATAGACAGAGACAAACACAGAGATTGCTTTTCTTTCCCTTTTTACTCCATCCAGGCTAGAAGCCCATTGGTCGATGTCACCAGCAACCAGCACAGAACTTTCCCCCTTGATTTGCTGCCAACAGTCAATTACCTATGACACACCCAGAACTTCACTAATTTGCTAGATGGTTCTTTTCCAAATCAAGAAAACACAGCACAATTAACCATCACACTCACTCTGACTCAGGAGTCAGTTTTGCACAAACAACAGTGGAACAACTGGGGACCATGTGTCTCACCAAGTGAGGTTACTGGAAACTCTCAATACCCCTCATGATTTTTTTCCAGCCCCAAAATGTTTACCTGCAATCCATCAACCTTCAGATTTGTTATAGTTCACAAGATGTGCAGGGAATAAAGGAACAACCCTAATGGGGACAAAGGAAAATAATCAGACAAATCTAGATCCTGGATTTTCTGCAGATGACAGATCCACTCTCTTGTTCCAACCACAACAAAGGACCCCGCGCTAGATGAAAAGCACCAGAGGGACACAGAACCAAGAACAGCACTGGCCCTGGACCAGATCCTGCCATGTTAAAACACACAATGGAGACAACTGAAAAAATTTAAATATGGACCAGGTGTAAAGGGACATTTAGAAATAATTGTTTATTTTAAGTGGGATAACATTATTTTGGCTTGACGGGAAATGCTTTCATCTTTGAAAGGTTCACACTTGAATGACAAAATAGCTCCAAAATGTTTATGGTTACTTGGGTTACACAGAATTCCAAAATGGCCACCAACATTCTCATTCCCTGGTGGACACAGCTGGTGCCATAGCTTGGATCTAGACTGTCCTCCAAGGGCTCATGTGTTAAAGATATAGTCCCAGCTGTGGCACTAGTGGGAGGCCATGGAATCTTTAATAAGAGGTGGGCCATGGCCTGGGGATTTAGCTCATTTGTGCCGTGCCTGCCTTGTAAGTACAAGGCCATGAGTTTAATTCCTGGTACTACAAAAGAGAGAGAAAGAAAGAGAGGGGAGAAGAAGAGGGAGAGGGAGAAGAGGGAGAGGGAGACGGGGCCCATTTAGAAACCTTTGAGTTACTAGGCCACTGCCCTCACAAAGGATAGTGAGATCCCAGCTCCTTCTTCCTTCTCTTTTTTACTTCTCAGTCATGGTTGTTTTCCCATCACAAGTCCCAAAGCAATAGGACTAGAACCTCAGTTATGGCTTTATCCTGATGCTCCCTCAAAGCCTAATGTGGTCAGAGGTAGGGCTTTTCAGAAGTGGATGGTCTAGGGTATGTGCTGCTGGGATTGATTCATGGTGCAATGCTAGAATTAAGTCTGCTTCTTGTGTCACTTGCTGCTTTGCTGTCTCCTGCCTGCTTTCCATAGACTATTTCTCTTCTGTGATGCCCTTCTACCATGTCACCCTGCCTTGGAACAAAACAACTGTGTACTGAAACCTCTACAACCTAGGAACCAAATTAAGTCTTTCTTCCTCTAACTTTGGATATCGAGTAGTTTGTCTCAGCAATGAGAAAAGCAACTAAGACAGAATTTGGTGGCAGACAAGAGGGGTCATGGCTGGATATTACCTAGTCATGTGGCTCAAGAGCCTTTGAAACTTGCTTGTGGGAAGTTTAGAAAGGTTTGGAGATGCTGGATGAAGAAGCAGCCCTGAATGCCTTAAGCTGTACTTGATGGGAGATTTTGTTCAGAATTCAGAAGACCAGAATGCTTATAAAAATACAGACAGTAGGGCCCGTAGTTTAGCTCAGTGGTTCTGGCACTTGCCTCACAAGTGCAAGGTCCTGAGTTCGATCCCGCTGACCACATAGAATGCTGGGCGTGGTGACTCATGCCCACCAGCCATCAACACCACATACCACAGTGCTGGGCAATCCCAGCACTCGGGAGGCAGAGACAGGAGAATTGCTGAGTTTGAGGCTTACCTGGGCTACATAGTGAGCTCAGGGCCAGCCTGAGCTACAAAGCGAGACCCTGTCTCAAAAAAAAAAAAAAAATGCAGACAGTAAAGACCAGGCTGGGAAGAAGGACTACAGATAGACTCCAAATGATGTGTTTTATGCCTCAGCAGAATATTTTTCTGCATTTTGTTCACACCCATACTGTGCCTGAGATTGAGATTAAGAGTGATGGATTAATTAATCTTGCAGAGGAAATTTCAGGACAGTCTAACATTGAGGTGGTGGCATGACTACTGTTGGGGCCTTTTAGCCAGATATATATTGAGAATAAGGAGCAAAGCCCATCAGAATGAATTAAAATATTCTTTGGCCAGAAAGAAAGCTCCAGTAAAACTATGGACTGCAAAGATAGAGCAGAGGAGAGCTTGAATGCTGAGAAGGAATGGGACAATGGAAGGATAGTTTGAGGATATCACAAGAAATTCTAGCTTTTCCAGTCTCAAGGTCTCAGGAAAAAAATTTGAGAAGAAAGCCCCAGAGTACTATGTTCCAGAATGGTGGTGACCTTCCTTGGGCTTTGGTTCAGTGTGCTTAGTGATCCAGGCATGGGACCCCTACAGCTAAGAGTGAAGGAAGCCTGGCTACTGGTTCAGCTAATAGAAGACCTTTCATCATCAATGTGGTAGTGGTGTTAAGTGCATGCAAAACACAAGGGCTGAGGAGTCAGGAAGGAGCCCAGATTTCAGATGGCCCGGGAGGCCAGGTAGTGTGCCTCTGCGAGGGCAGTGTGTGAAGCTGTGAGTGTGAAGCCAAAGGTGCTGTGGAGACCCCAGAAGTTTGGAGAAGCCAAGAACATGGATCATTTGAGAAAAGTTGCAAGGAGTGAGCAAAACTGGCCCAAAAGAGAACCCATGACAGAAGCAACCATAACGGTGCCAGAGAGGCAGAGCCATCCAAGACCTCTGGAGGACCTATCTTGCCACAGACTGACTTGGATGCTGGACATGGAACTAGAGGCCTTAATGTTTGCCCTGATGCATTTTGGACATGCTTTGGTCCTATTACTTTCCATTCCTCTATTTTGGAACTTTCTATTCCCTTTTGGAACAGGAATGTTTGTCTTGTACTATTATATGTTGGAAGTGTCTAACTTCCTTTTCATTTTTCTAAAGTATTTTGAGACAGGGTCTCACTTTGTAGTTCAGACTGTCCCTAATCTCACTCTGTAGCCCAGGTTAGCTTTGTACTCACAGCAATCCTGCCTCTGCCTCTGCCTCTGAGTTCTTGCAATTATAGGTATGAGCCACCATGCCCAGCCTCTTCCTTTTTATTTATAAAGCTAAGAATTTGCCTTAAATCTCAAAGGAAACTTTAGACTTAAACTTTTCAGCAATCTTCAGACTTTGGCACCTCTTAGAAATGGATTAAATGCCTTTACGTAAAGGGATATACATGAGTCTTTGGGGATCTCAAGACAGAATGTCATGGCTTGGATCTAGGTATCTTTCCAAAGTTTCATGTGGTCATAGACTAAAAAAGCATATAAGTCTTTGATGATATCGTCTATGATTCCATTTACCTTTTCCTGGGGGGTGTACCAGAGATTGAACTCAAGACCTTGCACTTGCCAGACAGGCACTGTGCCACTGAGCTACATCCCCCACACCTGCAATTTTACTTACATGTGGTCACAGGTGGCTGAATGTAGGAGTGTGATGCTGGGATTAAGTGTATGATCCTGGGATCAGGGGTGTGTGATTACTAAAGTAGCCCAGTGGTTGGTTTGCTATAATTCTAGGCAGGATTAGGGCAAGTGTTCTGGACAAAGTATAAGAGACAGAAAGATTTGCTGTAGTGGCTTGGAACCTGCTACTTTACCGCTTTGCTGTCTTCTGTCTACCAGGAACTGTTTGTTTCTCCTCTGCAATGCCCCTCCACCATGCCACACTGCCCGAGAGCCACTCAACTATAAAACTGATGCCACTACAAACTTTGAGCTAAATAACCCTTTTCTCTTTTAACTTTGGATGTTGGGTACTTTGTCTCAACAACAAGGAAAGGAACTAAGACAATCTCCACAACACTCTGAGCCAAAGTAAACCTTTTCTTTTTTATATGCTGGCTGTTTGTTATAATGTTAGAATCTTGACTAGCATACCTGGACTGTGACTATGATGGGATATCACTCCTATGATTCTGTTATATCATGTGAAAAAGGTGGAGAGGAAGCTTTGCAGACATAATTCAAGGTCCCTAATAAGTTCACTTTAAAAGATGATCCTTCACAGCCCTGTCCTAATAAAAGGAGTTCTTCCAAAGAGATTCATTCAGAGGTCAGAGAGCTGGCAAGGAAGAAGCCACCTGGAAGAAGCACTCACTTGTCATGAAGAAGAAGATACTGCAGCGAATGGTACACGATCTGCAGAAGCCGCAGGTCTCTATCAGCGATGGTGAGGAACTGAATTCTGCCAGCGGTTGTGTTAACTAAGCAGGAGACCCCAGGCCTCAGATGAGATTGTGGTCCTGGCAGGCACCTAAATTTAAGCCTAGTGACAGGGGACACAGCTCATCCAGACACAGAATCTGTATTGTTTTAAATCACCAAATTTACAGTGATTTGTGATATAATCATAGAAATATCTTAAAGTAGGATACCCTACTTTAAGAGCCAGAAGCTGAAACCCCCTCTAAACAGCAAGCAGAGAATAGAGAAACAAATTGTGCTGCCATCACACAGTAGAATACACTGAGGATACAAAGGATGGAACAACCAGAATGAGTCTCCAAAACCTTATCACTGAGCAAAGTAGGTTAGACTAAAACAGCATGTGACTCTTTGATGATATACCCTATGATCCTATTTACATGATGTGTAAGAACAGGCAGAAGATAGACACAGGAACAGTGGGTTTCCTAGGGAGGGAAGCAGGCAGGATTCAGTGGAAAAGACCAAAAGGAACTTTCTAGGTTGTGGACAATCAGTGCTGCGTATCTTCACGGAGGGTCACATGATTTTACTCATCGATGAAGACTCGAGCTACAGACTTAGATCCACTCATTTCACATGTAGAAATTACTGTTCGATTTAAACACAATTCAAATCTCACCCCAGATGTTAAGAAATGGGCAGATGGTTCCTCCTAAGTTGGGGGCCAGAGTAACGGTGCAGGGCAATCCTCACGTGCTCACTCTCTCACGTGTGCACGCACACACACACACAGATGGTGGCACTCCCGGCCGAGCACCGCTCCCCTTTGGCCTTTGCCTCGTTTTATGTGGAGCAAGCAGCTGCTGCCCAGCTCCCAGGTCAGCGCCCTGTGTGTCCGCCTGTCAGGATAAGAAGGCGAAGGCAGATGCTGCCAATTAATTACCTGGCCTTTCAAGGGCTCCTCCGGCCTCACATCTGGCTCTATCTCCAACATCCAGCTTGAGCCAATAAAAGACAAATAAAATCACAAAGGGCTAATTTGGTGGTCAGTGCTCTGACAGAGTGCACATGAGGAGGTGTGGGGGCAGGATGAGGACATGGGGGAGCCCGGGGCAGGAGAAGGGCTCGGTAACCATCTGCCTGGGGAGCAGCAGGAGGAGGGAGGGGAGGATGTGACCCCCACGGCAAACGGTTTGTGCTCTAGCTCTGGACAGATCTTTGCAGCGTGGATTTATTCTTCTGAACACTCAGGGAGGTACCATCCTCCTCACGCTCAGGTAAGGAGGGTTCCAAGTTAAAGCTGAACCTGGCCCGGGCAATTTAGTGACTTAGTATGATCCTGTATCGAAATGAAAAACTAAAAAAAGGTTGAGGATGTAGCTCAGTGCAAAAGCACCAGGTTCAATCCCAATGATGCAAGAAATAAAACACTGTAACAGTGGTGTTTCTTTGGATTGTAGGGCTTCTAGATTTCTGTTATTAAAAGGCAAGACTTGGGAGACGTCACACCTTGTCTCACACCTTGGCAAGTGACATTCCAGTCTTACGCCTCATAGTAAGAGGGAGGCAAGAAGTGGAGGAAACTAGTCAGTGAGTTCTCTGAGTGATGGGCCTCAGTTTCCCTACCAGTTAAATAAGGCCACTGAACTGGGTAGCCTCTCAAATTAAAGAAAAAAGGGCTTGTCTGCCCTCCCTGCTCCTTCTCTTTGCCCCTGGCTGAGAGATTGCAGACTGGCAGCCCCGTAAACCAGATTCAGCCAGAAGATATGCTTGATTTGGCCCATAGAGTGTTTTAAGAGACTCTGGGCCAACATTTAAAAATGGAGCAATTTCACATCTTAAAAATGCCAGATGTCTTTCTTCTTTTGCAAATTGGAAGTTCTGATGGTGTGCAGCTCATGGCAATAACTAGGCCAGCTGCCCCATGTCCACGTCAGGTGGTCTCCAGTTTGCCTCAGTTTCCACACTCCTTACTATTTGCATCCAGCCCACTTGACACAGTCATTTCCTTGCCTGAATCCCACAGGGTCTGCATCGGGGACCCCAAGGGCCACACAGTGGATAATCCCAAGTCCTTAGCACTGTCCAGCTCCTCTTTGGAAGACTGGAATAGAGCCAGACAAAATGTGATGCTGAGAGCCTTCTGAAGACAATGCCATGGACTTATTTTGCTAAACATAAAAACCCAAAAGCAGCAGAGCCAACTGATGTGCTTTTGCAAATTCCAGCAAATTTTTAAAATGTGTGTGCAGAATTCAGTTGGGGGCCCATGGACTGGCTTTCATCAAAGAATAAATGGTTGGCCAGGACAAAGCAGCAGATTAACTTTTACGGGATACACTGCTCCGGGATGTGGCTCCCACAACCAGGCTCCTCGAGTCTGTGACAAGATACACCACTCCAGCCTTTATCGGCAGCCAGATGCACCATCACAGCCAGCAGTGGGCCGGGAGCAAGACTTTAAATGGCTCCACAGCAAATGTCATAACTGTTTGATCTGCTTTTAGAAAATCACCTTTCAAGGCACTGGAAGATACTTGACACTTTGCAAAGAGATTAGAAAGTTTTCAGCTGACTCGGTAAAAAGGGATCATACAGGTTTGATTCTGGGAGAGCAGGAAAGCGACCCCAGAGGTGCCAAAGACCAGTGCATGGGAAGCCAGTGGCTTTACTTTCAAAGTGAAGAGCCCTAGCTGCCAGCCCCTGCCCTTGGCATTCTGGATTGTCCTAGAGGAACCTCTTTTTTGCATTTAGAGAGGAGACAGTCATGGGTAGGGTTGAAATCGAAAATAACCAGTAGGAAGTTATGCTGGGACGGCCTCCACCACCATGCCAGCCAACCTAGTCCACCAGCATGTCTAGAAGCCACAGGTCAATGCCCAGAACTCATGGCAGACCAGGGCTGGCTGGCCCAGGGTGCAATCACATCAGTCAATAGGAGGCAACCTGTAACATTCTGAGAAGGGTCATGCCAATTTGGCCTCTGCCAGTGCCATTTCCTACTGGTACTGTGTGTGTCCTCCCTACCTCTGACCCTCTGACCTCACCCTCTGACCTCAGCAGATGCGTGGGCAGCATCTCCCACTTCCATCACTGCCACTACTATCCCTCTGGCTCTCTTCTCCTCTCTCCGTGCGCCCCTGTACAAGGCCACAGCTTGCTCAACAGAAAACTCTGCTGTTTTTTTTGTTTTCAGTTTTTTTTATTAATATATGTTTCCAGTATTACACAATAATTACATTGCTTTGTTTTTTATTTTTTATTTTTTTGCAGTACCCAGGATCAAACTCGGGCCCTTCTGCTTCCAAGGTAGGCGCGGTACCACTTGAGCTAAATCCCCAGCCCCTAATAATTACATTCTTAATGGGGAGTCAGTATGTGTACATAACACATTTTGATTATTTTTACTTCCTATTCGCCTCCCTCCATTTCTTGATCCCTTTCCTTTTAACAAAACTTCTACCTCCCTATTTCCTAATACCTTTCTTTTATTTGTATTTTGGGTTTCCTCTACAAGACAAGCTATGTGGTGTTGCAGTTGGTGTGCCTGGTTTATTTCACTTAACATTATGATCTCAAGATGCATCCATTTTCCTACAAATGACTCAAGTTTACCCTTCTTTATAGCAAAATAGTACTCCACTGTGTATAAATACCACATTTTATGTATAATCTATTAATGGATATATAGGCTAATTCCAATATTTAGCTATGAATTGTGCTTCTATCAACATGGATATGGATAAACTGTAATAAGATGTCCCTAACTCTCTGAGGAAGATATCTAGAAGGTGAATATCTGGGTCAAATGGAATTTTCATTCTTAATTTTTTGAGAAATCTCCATGACTTCACAATGATTATACCAGTTTAGGCTCCCAAAACAATGTAGGCTTCCTTCTCTTCCTCTCCCTAGCTTTTCTTGTATTTGTTATTTGATTTCTTGATGACAGCCATTCTCAGTGTTGTCTTAATTTGTATTTGTCTAATACAAGGGATACTGAGCATTGTTTTATGTATCTATTAGCCATTTTACTTCTGAGAAGTGCCTTCATTCAGTTCCCTGTTTTTTGATTGGGTCTTTTGTTTTTGGAAATCTAGTCTTGTTTTGATTTTTCCAATTGTTTTATGTTTTTATGTATTTTTTTTTTCAGGACCTTGTATGTGCAAGGTAGACATAGTACTACTTGAGCTAAATCCCCAGCTATATTCTAGATATTAGTTCTCTGTCCAAGGAGTAGCTGGCAAATTTTTTCCATTCTGTAGCTTGTTTCTTCACTGTTGGTGGTTCCCTTTGCTGGGCAGAAGCTTTTTAGTTTGATGTGATCCTGTTTATTGGGTTTTTTTGTTTTTTGTTTTTTGTTTTTCTTGAGACAGGGTCTCACTTTGTAGTTCAGGCTGACCCTGAGCTCACTATGTAGCCCAGGCAAGCCTCAAACTCAGCAATCCTCCTCCATCTGCCTCCTGAGTGCTGGAATTATAGTTGTGAGCCACCATGCCTGGATCCATTTATTGATTCTTGATGTTATTTCTAGTACAACTGGGGTTCTATTTAGAAAGTCCTTGCCTATGCCTCTGTTGTCAAGCATTTTACCTATTTTCTCTTCCAGTGGATTAAGTTTTCCTGTTTTAACATTTAGGTTTCTGGTCCATTTTTATTTTAGTTTATTAAATAGTGAAAGATATGGGACTAGGTTTATTCTGCATGTGGTTAGCCAGTTTTCCCAGCATCCTTTGTTAGAGACTGTATTTCTTCTAGCATAAGTCTCTGGCCCCTTTATCAAAGATCAGATAGCTAAATTGCCTGGGGTTGTTTCTGCATCTTCTGTTCTGTTCCATTGATACACGTCTGTTTTTGTGCCAACATCGTGTTCCTTTTACCAGTGTAGCTTTGTAATATAATTTCCAATCCAGTATTGTGAGGCCTCCTGCTTTGCTCTTGTTGCCCAGGACTACTCTTGCTATTCCTGTTCTCTTTTGATTCCATATGAATTTTCAGTTGTTTTCTTTAGTTCTAGGAAGAACTATTGGTGTTTTTATTGGGATTACATTAAATCTGTATACATTAGTCCCTAATTTACAAATGTTCAAGCTGTGAACTTTCATAGATACAAAAGGATCTTGCATTACCACCATTTGTAAGGCAAACAAACTGCAGAAGTAGCTCAAGTGTCTGCTAGACATTGTTGCAGTTGTGCTGCTGTGTGCTTACCATGTAGTGCAATAGTGTAGAGTATTATAACTGTAAAAGCAAAAATAGCTTAGTTACAGCTGTACTTACTGTACCACCATTTTAAGGGAACTGTAATTTACAGTGTTCTATTTGTTTTTATGCCTTACATTGTCTATTTGTGTGAAAAGTGTGTAAGACTCACTTTGTCAGATTTATGAACAAAACCACTTATAAAGATACTCCCAGAACAGAACTCACTCATAAGTCAGGCACTTACTGTATCCATTTTGGAAGTACAGCCATTTTGACATATTGCTTCTGCCTGCTCAAGTGTAGGGGATCTCTTTCTATTTTTTTTATGTCCTCTTCAATCTCCTTTTTCAGAGTACTGTACTTTTCACTGTAGTAGTCTTTCACTTCCTTTGTTAGGTTAATTCCTAGCAATCAACTTTTCTTGATGCTGTTGTGAATGCTACCGTTTTCCTAATTTCTCTCTCAGTGAGTTTATTATTGGTGTACAGGAATGCCACTGATTTTTGTGTGGTGTTTCTATATCCTGCTATTCTTCTAAATCTGGTTATTAATTCTAGGACTCTTTTGGTAGAAACTTTTTGATCTTCTCTGTAGAGGATCATGTCATCTATACATGAAAATTTGACCTCTTCCTTTCTATCTTTATCCCTTTTATTTCTTACTCTTGCCTGATTGCTCTGGCTTACATTTTGAGTTCTATATTGAACAGGAACAGTGATAGTGGACATCTTATCTCATGTGTGGTTTTAAAGGGAGAGCTTTCAGTTTGCCCCCTGATGCTGCAGTAGGTCTGTTATAAATGGCTTTTATCTGATTGAGATAAGGTCCTATTTTCTTTAGAGACGTTTTTATCATGAATGGATGTTGGATTCTGTCAAAGGCTTTTTCTGCATCTATTGAGATGATCATATGATTTTTGTCCTTACTTCTATTTATGCATTGACTTCTTTACATATGTTGAACATTCTGCTCTTCTTAAGCCTTCTAGTCATCTAGCAGACAAAACTCCTGCCACCAAAACATCCAGTCTTGTCCTAATAGCAGTAACTTTTACTATGACTTACTATGCTTTAATCATGTGCTAAGTGCTTTTTAATTTAATTCAGCTTTTTTCTTATTGGCCTCACTTTAAAGCAAAGAAATTCAGGCTTAGAGAGATTGAGGATACTTGTTACTGAAAATCAAGTTAACTTGGGTCTCCTTGACCTAAAACTCATGCATAGAACCAACAGACCACATGTTTTCTTTTCTCATTTAACACAACAAGGAAAGCCCCTTTTTCCAAAATCATGGCAAAAGTAAGGAAAATCGCTCCTAAACTAAAGCAGGATACACCCGCATACCACCAGCTCATCTTCACCACAGTAGTTGCATTCTAACAGGAAATAAAGCTTTGAAAATGTAGGCTTGCTGCATATGGTAGTGCAAGCCTGTATCCCAGCTCTGGGGAAAGTGAAACAGAAGGATCACAAATTCAAGGCTAGCCTGGACACCTTAGGGAGACTGTCTCAAAATATTTTTTAAAAAGGATGGGACTACTGCTCAGTAGTAGAGTGCTTGCCTGGGATGCTTGAAAACCTGGGTTCAATCCCCAGGTTCATTTAAGAAAACTGTAGTCTAATAGAAGGCTTTCAGGCAGAGGAACTGTAAGACAGAAGATCTAAGAAAAAGGATCCTATAGGCACCATATCAGGACTCTTGGAGTTAGCCCCCTACAAAAAGCTATGCCTTCTATCAGCAGCTCGTAGGAAAGAATGTAGGGCAGCAGATTAGAGATGAGGATTCGATCTCTATTTCTTTTTTTAAAAATTGAATTCTTTATTGGTACATTTTATATACATCTCACAATCACATACAACATTGGGGAATTTGTACCAGTATATCACACAAGTTAATTATCATTTTTACCTACATCCCTACCCACCCACACCTCCCCACCCCCTATATACATGCTCTTTTATTTTCTTTCCGAATCATATTTATTCCTTCCCCTCTTTATGTTCCCACACAAAATTCCCTTTGGAAATTTCCCGTTCTACAAAAACTGTCATACCTTCTAGAGCTCATTTACATCTACAGGTGCTCGTATCAAAGAAAAGATCCGGTATTTGCATATCTGTGATCTATTTATTTCACTTATTAGTGTGTCCTCGAGGTGGATCCATTTGCACAAAAATGAATTAATCTTTTCATTCTTTACGGCAGAATAATACTCCGGTTTTTTAAAAAAAACCACATCCTTCTTTATCCAGTCTCCAGTTGATGGGCATCTGGGTTGTTTCCAAGATTAGGCTATCACGAACTGAGCTGCTATGAACAAGGGTGTACATCTGTCTTTCCAATGTGATTTTTAAAATTCCTTTGAGTATATTCCTAGCAGGGGGATAGCAGGGTCAAATAGGACCTCTAGTCCTAGTTTTCTGAGGAATCTCCACACAGACCTCCACGATGGTTGTACAAGTCTACAATCCCACCAACAGTGGAGAAGGGTTCCTTTCTCCCCACAACCTCACCAGCATTTATTGTTGGTTGATTCTATCTCTATTTCTTTTTTTTTAATTTTTTTTATTGAATTCTTTATTGGTACAATTTATATATTTCTAAATTAAGTATGACATCAGACAGAGAGGATCAGATTTCTTATCCATAACACAGGATAACACTGAATTACTTGTCAAGATAGGCTAGGTCATGCTGCAGTGACAAACAAGACTAAAATCTCTGCAGTTTGTCACAATAAAGGTTTGTTTTTAAACACTTTAGAAAGTCAGCAAAGGGCTGTGCCTCAAGACCCAAGGTCACAGAGATTCCCCACTATCACCCGAAACTGAATCACAGAGCAAGTTTGCAGAGCTTTTAGCAGCTGGCAGACAGCTGTAAAGTACTGATGATTACTTGCTCAAACCCAGTAATGAAACATCAGATTGGCCAGAAGATGCCATGGGATCTCCCACCTACCTTCAAAGAGTTATGAGATCATAATAATCCTCTCTAATTAGATGATAAGAAGTAGATTTTGATGAAACTTAATGATTTCTACTGCACTGAGATTACTATCAATATCAAATGAGCTTCTCAGGAAAGATGACTAGTCTGTCTACCAGCTTCAGTTATGAGTCTGATCTCAGATAGATACAAATTCAGGTCCTGGTTCTAGCACTGGCATGTGACCTTAGGAAAATTACAAAAGTCAGTTTCTACTTCCTCACCTGTGAATTGGGACTACTGATACCTGTCTTATAGAACTGCTATGAAAATAAGATAAAATAATGCATAAAGCACATTGCACACAGCTTAGTACAGTGGACACTTGAGTTACAATCATTCTGACATATGAACAACTTGGGTTATGACCAGAACTTTAGTGTTTTTTTTTTTTTTTTTTGAGACAAGGTCTTGCTTTGTAGTTCAGGCTGGCCTGAGCTCACTGTGTAGCGCAGGCTAGCCCCTCACAACAATCCTCTTTCTGCCTCCCAAGTGCCGGGATAACAGGTGTGAGCCACTACAACCAGTATCGTGGTATGTGGTATCAGGGATCAAACTCAGGGCCTTGTGCTTGCCAGGCAGACACTGGAACCACTGAGCTAAATCCCTGGCCCTTTAGTTTGTGACCAACATCTTAAAACCCAAATGCCAAATACTAGTGTTTCTAGATGGTCTGAGATACAGATTTAAACCTTAAAGAGTTCTGGAGGGAATATTCCATATCCTTTTTTGTGTGGAATTAACTAAGTAATCTTGGCCGAGATCTTCCTTGAAAAAAGTGTAGCCTAAAATTCCACAGGAGGGCTGGAGGGTTAGCTCAGTGGTTCCAGCGCCTGCCTCGCAAGCACAAGGACCTGAGTTCGATCCCTGGTAACCACATTATAATGCTGGGCGTGGAGACACGCCCACCAGTAATCAACACCACATACCACAATGCCGGACATGGTGGCTCACGCCTGTAATCCCAGCACTTGGGAGGCAGAGACAGGAGGATTGCTGAGTTCGCGGCAGCTTGCCTGGGCACCATAGTGAGCTCAGGGCCAGCCTGAACTACAAAGCAAGTCCCTGTCTCAAAAAGCAAAAAAAAAAAAAAAAAATTCCACAGGAGTGAGACTTTGAAGGCTGTGTAGAGGAGGCTCAGGCTTTAACTGACTACTTGAGTTACAGCCAGCCCTCATGAATGAATTCATTTTGTAAGTCATGGGTCCACTGTAAGTTCTTGACAATGGTTGACTTTTAGTTGATAATTTTTGTGACTGGTTGATGACTCATGAAGGTTCATTAAAATACCCTGCCTATTCCTATAGATACTCAAGTTTTTATATAATAAAAATATTTTTAAAGAACTGAGAGGGCTGGAATATAGCTTGGTGGATAACTGCCTGGCAAACAACAAGGTCCTGAGTTTGATCCCCAGTACAAAAAAAACCAAAAAACTGGAATTTATAGAGTGATTCCATAGAAATGGAATACAGTAGTACCTTGCTACTAATTGTTGATTGGTTCCAAGAGGCACAAGTACCAAAAAATAACAAGCACCAAACCAACTGTTTTGGCTGGAAAAAGTAGTGAATCACAAGCATCAACACCAACATGTTCTAGTGAGCATGTCTAGTACCAAACAAATGACAAGTACCTGAACAAAGTTTTCACGTCAAAATGTATCATACCAAATTCAATATATTTCAGAGCAGTTGATACCAAGATATGATTGTGTTAAGAGCTCTAAGAACCCTTCCATAGAAGCAACCGTTAAAGAAGCAAAAAGTAATAGAAGCAATTTTTCAGACTCTGGAATCAAGTAAAAACTTGCAACCACTTGTGGAGTACTTAACAAATAGGGTGCTAAATACCATAAGAAAACTATGACATTTTTGCTACCACCTGTCATGCCCTATTTCCCAGCTCAGCAGTGACCAAACAGATGGCAGCATACATCCCTGGTATGGTTTGCTGGACATGATGCAGATGTTTTTTAAAAAGAATGGGATGGATATTTACCAACCTTGCAGTCCCTGAGGGACCAGCATAAAGGCTTCCTTCATATCAGTCCTCTGAAGCTGGAGTGGCTTTCTGTGTGCATCTGTAGAATACATTTAAAAAATGTTCACTACCTATAGCCACTTGGAAAAGGGACAGGGAAAGCAAGGAGCAGACATAACCAAAAGTCTAGAAACTAAAAAGCTAAGAAAGAAGATTCTGGAGCCAAGAAAGGGCTTTGAATGACTGCCACACATACAATACCAAAGTATTAGGAGTGAAATGTACATATCCAGGACTAGAGACACGATCAGAAAAGATATAACATGATCTTTGGGACCCACATAAGCAGGAAGTAAAGGCTAAGGCAGAGTTGTATGTGACTTTGCTTGTAGTGAAGGAGGACTCTGGGTCTGAGCTAATTTATAAGGATTAGGAGACTAATTTTTTACTTTTTCATTCCCAATATTTAATAAATATGACAGTGGGGCCAGAGATTTACCTCAGTAGTTCCAGCACCCGCCTCACAAGTGCAAGGCCCTGAGTTCGATCCCAGTAACCACATACAATGCTGGGTGTGGTGACTCACACCCACCAGCCATCAATACCACATACCACAATGTCAGGCCTGGTGGCTCACGCCTGTAATCCCAGCACTCAGAAGGCAGAGGCAGGAGGATTGCTGAGTTCCAGCTTGCCTGAGCTACATAGTGAGCTGAGGGCCAGCCCGAATGAACTACAAAGCGAGACCCTGTCTCAGAAAAAAAAAAAGAAACATATGACAGAACACTGGTACCACTGAGATAAAGGAATAGAAACGTCAGTGATTGTACACAACAAGGAATATAGACTTTGCAAAAATGAAAATGAAAGAAGTCATGGTTGGCTGAAGCCAGCCATAATCGACAATGGCAAATTCTAAGAAGGGAGTAGAATCTGATTACAAGATTTACCACAGTGCAATATAAAAATCTTCTACTTTATTAAAAATTATAAGACATAAAAAGAAAAAGGGAAATATGTCTCATTCAAAGGATAAAGAAAAGAAGACATTGCTAGAAAGTATCCCCAAGAAAACTCAGATACTGACCCTACTGAAGTTTAAGTCAATTATCTTAAATATGCTCAGTGAACTCAAAGAAGCCATGTGTGGGAGATCAGATAAGAAGACAGGCCTCATTGGCCTCCTGGTGAGCACCGAGAAGATTTAGGGCAGGGAAAAGTTAACACACTGCAGAGAAAAGTAAAAACACCTGAGATTAAGTTGTTTACCCAGAGAAGTACCAGAGAGGGAGGGAGGGAGACGGATGAATTCTGTTAACTGTAATTGCTGTGCCCTTGTCCGAGTGAACAAAGCCAAGTTGTACCAGTCATTGAAGCTCTACCTTGAAGGAAACCTGAGCCCCGGGCCCTGCAGATTTTAACCTGTTTGTGTCTTTTTATTTTTCATTCTCATCATCCCTCAGCTTCAAACTCAAAGGCTGGTTCCTAAAGATATTAATAAAGAACTAGAGGAAATAAAAAAGTAAAGTTTGAACAAATGAAGACTATCAATAGAAGATAGAAATTATAAAAAGGAACTAGTTAGAAACTATAGATCTGAAAAGAAAAATAGCAAAATGAAAATTTTACTGGAGATTCAACAGCAGACTTAAATTTAAAAATCACAAACCTGAAGATAAAAAAGTTAAAATATCCAGTTTATTATGAACTGAATTATGTCCCCCTGACTATATTTGAGATACACTGAAACAAATTCTGTGACCAGAAGCAAGTTTGTAAACTTAAGTGTTACTGTAAGGCCTTGCCTGAATCTGTTTTCTGCTGCTATAATAGAATACCACAGACAGGGTAATTTCTAAAGAAAATAAATTTATTTCTTACAGTTCTGGAAGCAGAAAGAAGTAGTAAAGATTACATTGAAAAAAAGAATGCACATAATAGGTAATAGAGAAAAATAACAAAACAAAAACTTGATTCTTTAAAAAAATAAACTTATCTGTACTAAGAAAAAAGAAAAAAATAAAAACAAATTAATGTGAGAACATTAGTTCTCATTTTACAGAAATAAAAAAGATCATAAGAAACTATTATGCCAGGAAACTGGATAACTAAAGCAGAAAAATCCTACAAACACACAAACTAGAAATACTGACCAAGATGAAATAGAAGATCTGAACAGACAAGTAAAAAAGGTCAAATTAGCAATCAAAAATTCCGAAACATGAAAAGCCCAGGAGCTGATAACTTCAGTAGTAAATTCCACCAAACATTTAAAGAATTAAAATCTGTCCTTCTTAAATTCCTTACAAAAACTGAAAAGTGGGGCCAGAGGGTTAGCTCAGTGGTTCTGGCGCCTGCCTAGCAAGAGCAAGGTCCTGAGTTCGATCCCAGGTAACCACATACAATGCTGGCCATGGTGACTCACGCCCACCAGCAATCAATACCACATACCACAGTGCTGGGCGTGGTGATTCACGCCTGTAATCCCAGCACTCGGGAGGCAGAGACAGGAGGATTGCTGAGTTCAAGGCTTGCCTGGACTCCATAGTGAGCTCAGAGTCAGCCTGAACTACAAAGCGAGAACCTGTCTCAAAAAAAAAAAAAAAAAAAGAAAGAAAGAAAACTGAAAAGTAAGGCATACTTCCTAATTCACTCTATGAATCTAGCATTACTCTAAAACCCAGATCAGGCAAAGACACTATAAGAATGCTTCGATCCAGTATTTATTTTGAATAAAAATGCAAAATCCACTGGGCATGGTAGCTCATGCCTGAAATCCCAGCGGGAGGCAGAGGCAGGAGAACTGCTCATTTCAAGGCTTGCCTGGGCTACATAGTGAGCTCATGGCCAGCCTGAACTATGAAGCGAGACCCTGTCTCAAAAAAATAAAAAAAATTACAAAAAGCAAAATCTTCAGCAAATTACCAGAATATTGAAGTCAGCAGCAAAAGGCCTACACAACATGATCAAGTATTTATCCCTGGAGTTGAAGGATGGTTCAACAGAAGAAAATCTATCAATAGGACAGAGGATTTAGCTCCATGGCACTGCACCTGCCTCACAAACACAATGTGCTGAGTTCAATCCCGGGTACAAAAAAAAAAGTGAGAAACTATCAACACAATACACCGCATCAATAGAATGAGCAGGAAAACCTACCTTCCTCTCAATCCATGCAGAAGGAGCCCTTGCCAAATCCAACACCCTTTCATGACTAAAACATTCACTAAGGAACAAAACAGAACTTCCTCAACATGATAAAGGCAGTCTATAAACAACTCATAGCTACTTAGTCTTAGTTACTTATCTTATAGTTACTTTCCTTACAGTCTTAGTTATTTTTCTCATTGCTGAGACAAAATACCCAAGAAGGTAAGGTTTATGTATCTTACACTTTGTAGAGACTTCAGTTCATAGTTGGCTGGCTCCAGGGCAGCGCGGAATGGCAGAGGAGCATCACAGAGGAGAAAGTCCATCTCAAAGCAGGGCAGGCAGATGGCAGCATGGCAACAAGCCACAAGAGCCAAGTGACCAGAGACTGTTTTTCTATTCCTTATGCTTTATCCATCCTATCCACCATGAATCTGGATAACATTCACACCCAAGTTTGGGGAGTGCATGCTTAATCCTGCCCAGAACTATGCCAAGCCAGTCAGAGGACTACTTTACTAATCACACACCTTTGATCCCAGCACCACACACTCCAGACCCAGCCACCTCCAAAATGTCCTACCTGTGGTTGCATGAGGCCTTGGAAGACATCTAGACATAAACCATGAACACCATTTTTAGTGGAAGAAGACTCAAAGCTTTTCCTCCTAGAACAGAAACAAGACAAGATGTCCACTTTCATCACTTCTGTGAACACAGTACTGGAAATTCTATATTTAAAAAATTAGGCAAAAAGGTAACTATAGGGCATGCAAAATGAGAGGAAAGAAATAAAATTATCCCTATTTGGGCCGGAGATTTAACTCAGTGGTTCTGGCACCTGCCTCGCAAGCGCAAGGTCCTGAGTTTGATCCCGGTAACCACATACAATGTTGGACGTGGTGACTCACACCCACCAGCCATCAATACCACATACCACAGTGCCAGGCGTAGTGGCTCACGCCTGTAATCCCAGCACTCGGGAGGCAGAGACAGGAGGATTGCTGAGTTTGAGGCTTGCCTGGGCTAAAGAGTGAGCTCAGGGCCAACCTGAACTACAAAGCGAGACCCTGTCTCAAAAGCAAACAAACAAAAAATTATCCCTATTCACAGATAATAAGGTCTTATATATAGAAAAACCTAAAGATCTCTCTCCCTCTTTCTCTCTCTCTCTCTCTCTCTCTCTCTCTCTCTCTCTCTCACACACACACACACACACACACACACACACCTTTGTTAGAGCTAATAAATGAATTTGGCAAAGTTATAGGATATAAAATCACCACACAAAAATCAGTTATAATTTCTATACACTAGCAATAAACAATCTAAAAAGAAATATAATGAAAAAATCCCACTTGTAACAGCAATTAAAAGAATAAAATATGGATAAATAATTTTAACTGTAAGAGTGGGAAACTTGTACACTACACTGAAAACTATAAAACATTACTGATAGAACAAAAATGGCCTATTTGGAAAGACATTCTGTGTACAGGGATTTGAATACTTAATGTTGTTATGATGACAATACTACCCAAAGCAGTTCACAGATTCAATACTATCCCTGTGAAAACCCCAAAGCATTTTAGCACAGTTTACTTTGAATTTTAAGAGACTTTACTCAAATAGTCAAAGAATCTTGAAAAGACAGAATGAAGTTAGAGAATTCATTCTTCCTGATTTTCATAACTTACAGTAACTGCAATAATCATGACACCGATATAAGATTGACATGCCAATCAATGGACTACAGTAGAAGCCCAGAGCTAAATGCTCACACATATGATGTGTGACATGGATGCCAAATGGAGAAAGAACAACATTATCAACAAATGGTGCTGGGAAAACTGGAAATCCACATTACAAAAGAATGAAATTGGATTCTCACCTTATACCACATATGTATCAAGGATATCTATTTAAAAGCTTTAACCATAAAACTGTTAAAAGGAAATACAGCAGAAAATCCTCATGACCTTGAATTTTGCAATGGCTTCCTAAATACTCCACTAAAAAGAAAACTACAGGCCACAAAATAAAAATTAGATAAAAATTAATTTTATCAAAATTAAATCTTGGGCCGGAGGGTTAGCTCAGTGGTTCCAGCGCCTGCCTTGCAAGCGCAAGGACCTGAGTTCAATCCCCGGTAACCACATATAATGCTGGGCGTGGTGGCTCACGCCTGTAATCCCAGCACTCGGGAGGCAGAGACGGGAGGATTGCTGAGTTCGCGGCGGCTTGCCTGGGCACCATAGTGAGCTCAGGGCCAGCCTGAA
>PVIC010006910.1:0-52627 GCA_004025085.1 Thryonomys swinderianus
CATGCTACTCTGGGTAGCAAAAGACCCCAGGCCCCAGCTCACCACACCTTTTATTTAGTACCTCTTGAGTAACAATGTAACAGCCCTGTGGGCAGGGCAAACATCTCCAATAGTTCTAAAGACATTATGCAGATGAAGATCCGGCTGGGCAGGGCAGATACCCACAATGGAATAGTTCCACCTTGAGGCACCACAGCATGTGGGACCACCGGGAGTCTTTGTTGTTAGCAGAGGTAAGGGCGAGTTGAGTCCAGAGTCCGAGTTGAGTCCAGGAAGGCCTGATCAATTTTTGCCCTTATGATTATTTCTCCCAAAACATGTTCCCAACACCCTGCTTCCCAGGCAGGCCCCAGGGCCCAGACTGTAGACCACTACCCCCAGATTGGGCTTTGGGCTGACCCAGTGCCCGGCCAACCCTGTGGTCCCAGGCTCAAGGCCAGTGCTCAAGGATGGAGCCTCCTAGTCCACCCCCACTGCAGGTGAGATGTTGTGTTTCCAGTTCCAGAGCTGCCTAGCAGAATAGGTCTCTAGACTAATCCTACCTCCACCCTCACAGCTCTGGGCTCAGGACATGCCCTCGAGGGAAGCGCCAGAATCCCCTAGATTCTTACAGCCCCCAGCAGCATGGCTGATCCACAGCAATAGGTCTTGAAACCACCCCTTAGGCTCAGACCAACCCTAGGACCCCTTATCTTCAGGCCAGCACCATGAAGTCCAGCCTCCATGTTGGCCCCAGTGGATGCAGGTTCCAGACCTATCCAAGGTTGCAGAGGAGACTAGAACCAGATCAATCAACAGAATGTAGGCTTCAGGCCTGCCCCAGTGCCTGGTCAGTAGCCCTGACCTCAAGCATTAGGGTACACCTGTGGAAATAAGATACAGGCTTATCCAGTGCCTGGAAGGAAAGCTGCAACCCCATCCATCGGGATAATCTTAAAAACCCATGTTTCGACAGATTTGAAGTCCCCGCCTATCCCAGAAGGCTTCTGCAAACCAAAGCACTACCATGTTCATCATTGTAAACCAAGACCCAAGCCTACCTCATGGACTCAGCTCCAGACCTGTTCTACTGAACTGGGTACCTGGCCCATCCCAGGACCTGGCTGCTTCAGTGCAGGAATTAATCTGAGCATCACATCCTCTATCCCAGCATCACGCATTCCAGACCCATCACCTCTAAAAAGCCCCACTTATGACTGCATGAGGCTTTGGGAGGTATTGAGGCACAAGCCCAAACTGGAGTGCTGGTCCCAGGAAACCTTGCAGATACCAAGACCTGTGGGCATTCTAGTCTTCCATATAAAATGAGATAGTATTTGCACAAATACTGTGTCCATCTTCTCATACACTTCAAATCATCTCTATTTTGCAGTGCCTAGCACAATGTAAGTGCTATGGAAATCATTATCATACTACAATTAAGGAATGGAAAGGTAACAAGAAGAATGTCTATATATGTTCAGTAAGGACATCATTTTGAATACTTCTGAAACTCCATTGTTTGAATCCATAGATTTGTAACCTGCAGAAACAGAGGACAAACTCCATACACATGAGTTTTTCAATAAGGCTAGGAGTAGACTTCTCGGTTGAAATTTCACAATCCGGAAAAGAGTGAAGTAATAAACTCAAAGTGCTAAAGGACAAAAAGAAAACCCTCCCAAGAATACTGTATCCTACAACACTATTCTTCAAAATTGAATGAGAGATAAAGATTCCCAATATATTTTATCACTACCAGACCTATCCAATAAGCTAATCTAAAGACAGCTCATGAAAAGAAAGGTTTAGCTAGCAATCAGTAACATAAAAACAAATGAAATCATAAAACTTATGGGAAAAAATCAGCACAGTCAAATTTTTAAAAACTAATATTAAAAGGTGGGCTATAAATCATTCATATCTTTATTATGAAGTTAAAAAATCAAATGATAAGAATTTGATAGCTACAATAATCTTTGAGAAACACACTATAACATGATATAAATGTAGAAGTGAAATAAAAGTATTGAGCTTTTATGTGAAGGTACTTGTTATCAGCAAAAAGCAGATCATTCATTATAACTATGTGAAATTTTATGTAAGCTCTATAAATACAAAGAAAAATCTGTATTACACAAAAGACAATAAGAATTCCACACTTATCAATACAGAAAATCACCTATCAAGAATAAAGACAGCAAAATTGGAAGAAAGGAGCTACAAAATATTCAGAGGAATAATCAATGAAAAGAAGAAAAACAAAAAAAGAAATGAAGTGCTGGTTTTGAAAAATAAAAGTGACAAAATTTTAGTGAGAGTAAGGAAAAACAGAGAAGAGACTCTCCCTCAGAAATGAAAGCAGAAAGATTACAAGTGAAGCTGCAGAGATACAAAGGGTCATGAGACCTCTATAAACAACGACAGTCCAACAAACTGGATAACCTAGAAGAAATGTGTAAGTCCCCACACACATGTACCCTGTCAAGACTAAACCATGAGAAAATAAAAATATGAATTTATCAATGACTTATTAGTTTGAATCAATAATAAAAAATATTCCACCAAAGAAAACTCACGCTTTGCTGAGTGCTACCAAGCATTTAAGGAATTCATATCAGTCCTTCTCAAACTCTTCCCAAAGTAGCGAAGAAGTGTAAATATGTCCCAACTCATTTTATTGTATAAGACCAGCATTACCCTCATACTAAAGGCAGAAAGGACACTACAGAAAGAGAAAATTATTAGCCAATATTCCTTTAAAAAATAGCTGTAAAAATTCTAGAACAAAGTTCTAGCCAGCTAAATTCACCAGTATATTAAGATCACTCACCATAATCAAGTGGTGATTCAAAAGAATGACAGATAAAAGCCATGGAATCATCATGATAGATACAGACAAATCATGGGAAAAAATGTCGTACTCTTTCAGGACAAAAGTTCTTTACAAACTGTTATAGAAGGAACATATCTCAGTGCCAATAAAACCTACATTATGACAAAGCCACAGCTAATATCCTCAACAGTGAACAATTCAAAGCTTTTACCTTAAGTTCAGAAATAAGAAAAGGATGCCCATTCTCAACACCTCTACTCAAGAAAAGTACTAGAAGGCTAAGTCAGGGAAATTAGGCAAGCAAAAGAATTAAATGCATCTAAATTGAGGAGGAACATGTTAAATTGTGCCTGTTACAGAGAGTATAATTTTATATATGTAGTATACCCTAAAATAATTCACCAAAAAGAAAAAAATGAACTAATTAAATAGCAGAATAAACAACTAAATACAAAAATAAATGGCTTTTCTATGTGCTCACAACAAAGTTCTGACAAGATAATCAAGCAAACAATTTCATTCACAATAATATCTACTAAAAAATAAAACAAAATGCTTGGGAATGCATTTTACTAAAAACAGTGAAAATCCTATGCACTGAGAGCTATAAAACATCAGTGGAAGAACCTGAAGGAAAAAAAGAGAAAAACGTTCTGTGTTTATGGATTACAAAGTTCATGTTATAAAAAAGGTCTTAGCACCCATAGAAACCAACAAATTCAATGCAATCCTAATCAAATTCCAAGAACAATCTTCACAAATAAAAACCAATCTTAAAATTAAATGAGACCACAAAAGACCCTTAATTAACAAAACTCAGGCAGAAAGAATAACACTGAAAGAATCACACTAATTTCAAAATATACTGTAAAGCTCTAGAAATCAGAACACAATGATGCTATCATACAAAGACATGTAGACCAAAGGAAACATACAAAGCGTGGAAACAAGCCCACGTATTTATTGTCCATTAATTTTCAACAAAGTTGAAAGGACACAGAAGGGAAAGAATATTCTCTTCTAAATGTGTCAAGAAAACTGGATGTCCACACACAGAAGAAAGAAATTAGCCCTTTAACACATTCCATACATAAATGTCAGTCATAAATGGATTAAAGTCTTAAATCTAAGATTCGAGGCTTAAAACTAGTAGAAGAAAACAGCAAGAAAATCTCTTTGACATTAATCCCAGCAATGATTTTTTGGATAAGATTTCAGAAGCACTAAAATTATAACCAAGTACACAAATAGAGTTAAACTAAAAAGCTTGTGCACATCTAAATAATTAAAATAGTTAAAAGATAACTTACAGATTAGGAGAAAATATTGCAAATTATGTATCTGGTAAGGGGCTAATATCAGTAAACTATATAATCCAAACAATGCAGTAGCAAGAAAGAAAATGAGCTGATTTTAAAAATGGGAAAGAAACCTCAAAAGATGCTTCACATCAAAAATAAATCCAGGGCTGGAGATTTAGCTCAGTGATTCCAGCGCCTGCCTCGCAAGCACGAGGTCCCGGTTCAATCCCCGATAACCACATATAACAATGCTGGGTGTGGTGACCCGCACCTGTTGGCAATCAGTACCACATACCACAAATGCTGGGCTTGGTGGCTCACGCCTGTAATCCCAGCACTCGGGAGGCAGAGACAGGAGGATTGCTGAGTTTGAGGCTCACCTGGGCTACATAGTGAGCTCAGGGCCAGCCTGGACTACAAAGTGAACCCCTGTGTCAAAAAAATTTAAAAAAATAAATCCAAATGCCTAATGGGCTTGTGAAGAAATGCTCAAACTAAAACCACAATGTAATATCAACTCTGACCCCTTAGAATGTATATCACCATAAGTTAATTAATTAACTTTAAAAATCAACAAGTGCTGATGAGGAGTTGGAGAAAAGGGACCCTCTGCACTCTGTTGGTTGAAATGTAAATTACCACAGCTATTATGGAAGACACTAGGAAAAATTAAAAGCAGAACTACCATGTCATTGAGCAACCCCAGTACCGAATATACATCCAAAAGGAAGGAAACCGGAAGTCAGCACTGTTTACAAAGCTAAGATACGAAATCAACCTAACTGTCCATCACAAGGCCAATGTTCACTGATACGCATTCAGGTTTTTAGAAGGAAATCTTGCCACATGTGACAACATGGATGTACCAGGGAGACATCCGATTAAGTAAAATAGGCACAGAAAGCCTTCAGGGACAGATGCAGGTGATACCAATCAAAGGGGGCAAGATTTCAGTTAGACAAAAGGAACAAATCCAAAATGCATTATGTAACATGATAAAAATAATTAATAACAATGCACTACATTTTGAAAATCCCTGAAGGTGGAGTTTAAAGGTTCTCTCCATAAAACATTATATGAGGTAATGAAATTATTAATTAGTTCTATTGAACCATTCCAAAGTGTGTATCTAATGTTAAACATCATACTGTACAAGATAAATGTATACAGCTTTTAATCACTGATTAAGTGAAATATTGTTAATTGTGGGAAGTTTGTGGAAATAGAAAAGTTAAAGTTTAGTCATTTAATAGCATGAGCCCCTTCAAAGGAGTTAAATGTTTCTAGGTGAATCTTGAGTTTAGAGAGTGAAAAACACTCAATAATTGGCAAAGCTAGCCAACCTTCTATGAAAAAAAAAATTCACACACAAATTAAAAGCAAAGAATGATCAAATTGTGGAACAGTGGCTTTTGTTCAGGAATTTCAGTAATATAGTAAGTACCTCCAGAAAATCCCACAAAGAAAAAGTATATTTCAAGCTAAAGTTTCCATGGAAATGGCTCTACAGAGCAGCTACAGTCTTAAGATGGACTCCCGGGGTCTCCTTGGCCAGAAATGGCAGGGAGCAGCAGAAACGTCTCCAATTATGCCAGAATCCTGGGACCAGCCAGGAACGGAAGCACAGAAAAGCTGGAACAGAAGCTGTTTGTTCATTTGCCAACATTTACCTCAGCATGACCCTGCCAAATAAAAAGAGCCAACACATTTTTAAGAGAATTATCCTTCACTACATAGTGATAAGAAGAAGACCGAGTGAAGATTACAGTGTACGCATATTTATCCTGCCCTTTCCTGCCCTCGGTGCCGAATTGCACCTATGTCTGACAGCAGGAAATACCCTTTTATCAGTTTTCTGTCATAATCAATCCCAAGATTAAACCTTAAACTGGATGATAAAAAGCGGCTGAAACTACATCCCACCTAAGCACAGCAAGAAGCTAAAACCACAACACACACTATATAGCATCATTTATTAAACTTTAGATGCCTTTAGACTGAATATCTTGTTAAAGGAATAGTAAACTGGAACTAGTTAGTTATAAATAAAATACAGGTTTTCATATGAATGTATCTCTGTAAGAGGTCCCTTGGGAAAGTGGCCCGAGATTAAATGCATAAGGATTTCAGGGGAGATGCCTTGTTTATTGCATCACAATAAAGATACACCTCGCTCCAATGTCACGAAATTTTTCCTTAAAAATCCACGTCGCCAACACTGCGCTGATGACTAGGAGTCTGTCTTCACAACATCAGAGCAGAGGAACTTTGACGACAGGTGAGACTCCAAGCAGCTTGGTGCGAAAACACTCTTGAAAGCCATTTTCCACCATGTCCGTGACATCTTTGCCCGCTAACTATACAGCGTCGTTGATAGCCAGCTCCTCAGAAATGACACACAGTCTCTTGGCTTCAGACAGAGAAAGCCGGACCGAAGCTGCCTCGAACTCCCCCGCAGGGTGTGTCTACTGCGGCCCCGCCCCCGCCCCGCCCAGGCCTGACTGTGGCCGCATGCTCCGCCCCCTTTCAACTTCGTGTCCCGCGCACCTAAGCCTCGAGCAGAGGAGGCGGGGTCTGGGATTCCTCCAAGTACTTCACTGTTGGTCTGAACCGGTTCTACCCAGCTCGGCCCTCTACATGGAAAAGAGACCAAAAGAAAACATGCTGTCTCGACTAGTCTCGTTTCATTGTTATTTCAGCACATTCTGTTCTTTTTCATATTTCGTTTTTGTCTTTCACTCTTATTAAACTTAAAAAAGGAACACTGTATCTAAATGTTTGAAAAAAGGAAGGTTGTGCAGAGAGGTCAGACTCATAGAAGTGTGATCTCTCTAGGCGGAGCCAAATTCCTCAAGGGTTCCCCCGTTAAATAGCCAAGCAAAATAAGACCCAATTGGAGCTAACTTCATTTTCAAACGTTCCCACAAGGAGGTTTACAAGTGCCTAGAGGGGTGAGTTGGCCTCAGTTGTGTCTTGTTTAATTTGGCCATTTAAGGGGCTGAGGCTTTTCTAACTTGGCTCTGCGTGTAGATATCACACCTCTACATGTCTGAACTTGATTCTTAGCTTGGCTTTTTCGGTGCACATTAAGTGTTTCTGACTTAGTATCACTCTACAAGAATTTATAAGTGGTTTCTGTGCACTAATGTCTGTGTGGATTGGGGTCAGGTGTGCTGGTGGGTTTCCACTATTAAATTATTTCACACTCCTTCACCGTACCCAGTGGTGAAACTCTCAGAGTTCATCCTCTGTGTGGGAGGCCAAAATACACTGAAATCCGACATGGAAGAATGTAAGTGTGCCTGCTGCGATTCTAAGAACACAGAACTGATATGTTGTTTTGTTGAATAAATTTATTAGCATCACCATGAGCTTCTGATTAACATGTTTTACCTGGGAAAAAATAAAGGATTGCCTGGCTTAGTAAACAGAAGGCAGAAATGATGAAAGTGATGTGATTTTCTCCATCTGTTAAGTGGGTCAACTATCACAGATTACCTAGTTTGTGATAAATATGGAGAAATCCAATTAGCGTAAACTCTGAACACATGTATGAAAATTCACTGTATTTGTTTCTCACAAAAAAGAATTAAATCCACTTGTGGAGATGTTCAAAACACAAGATAACCTGCAGTAGAGTGCAAGGACTGAGCTGGAGACCTATCCTGCGGCGAAGTGCTTCCCTGTTGTGCGAGAGGCCCTGGCTTCACTTCTCATCACTGCCCCAAAAACTAGGTAAGAAAAGAGAAAACTTGTGTCAAGGTTCACGGAGAAAGTTAGGAAAGAAGAAGATGGACTGTGTGGCTGAGTCAGAAGATTGCTGAGTCAGCTGGGTAACCAGTAGCTTGAGTTAGTTTTTAAGCAACCAGTTTTACAACTCTCCTCACTTTGCCAATTATGGACATTTAAAGGGATCGTATGAGACATGGCAAGAGACATCCTACGACCTATAGGGACAGGACTTCAGAATGAAAGAAACCCTCCAGCACTGAGCCTCAAGTTTTTTATATGAAAGACGGAAACTATCATAATTTGGACGTCTCTGGGCTTTTGAGAGAATTACATGAGAACAGTGACATAAAAGTACCCTATAGATTATGTTTTACTAGTATTAATGAAGAATTAGACTACTTATGCACTAAATTATGGTGTGACTGTAACTCTAAGAGCTCAGAGTGAGGGTGCTCGTGTGAGTTACAGAAGACTAGCAAGTGTTCTTGGAACAAGTATAATCTGACATGGGCCCTGAAGAATCTGTTCCGTTTGGGACGCGCAAGGAAAGAAGAAAGTCTCTTGCGTGAGGTATGGGAAAGGGCCTGGGAGAGTAGAAGGCTGATGGAAGCAGCCACAGAAGCACACAGCTAAAAGTACTGCCCTGGGAAAGGGTCCTACAGTAAGGAAACTGCAGGTTAGGGAGCACTCCGTGGGGCGAAGAAATGCAACACGGGAGAAGCAAGAAGCATGTCGTGCGCTACATGCTTGTGTCCTCCCAACCTAGACTTAGATGATGTCATGGAAGTGTGCGGCTGGACTGAGATCTCCTCTCTCTCTCTCTCTCTCTCTCTCCCCTCCCCATCCTACTCCATTGAACACACATGAGGAAATTATGTGAGCAGATAGCAAGATGGTAGCCTCCTATAACCCACTAGAAAATACAAAATACTGCAGAATGAAACCAACCCTACCTGCACTTTGATCTTAAACTTCCCATTCTCAAGAACTGTAGGAGATAAATTTCTGTTATTCAAGCTGCCATGTCAATACTGTATTTTGTTATGCACCCAGAGCCAACTAAAACAAGCCCTAGATATCAAAAGTCTCAAAAGGCAGGCAGATGGACCCAGCTGGCTGCAGCTGGCTGTAGTTTCCTGGGAGAGAGACAAAAAGGGACATCTTTGGACAGTGTTCTGGTAATGAGGCCTGGGGCGACAGGAAAAAGACTGAGGCTGCATGCAGAGAAGCAAGCTGGGGAGCTGTTTCTATACTCTGTGTATGGCGAGATGAAAGTAATGTTTGAAAACAGAGAATAGGGCCGGAGAGCCAGAGGATAAATCTAATTCACATTTCTGAGATACAGCGGTTTCCATTGTTGAGAATAAAGAGTGAAGAGTGGTCCTGGCTCTCAAATCTGCCTCTTGTCTTTTTTCTCCTTTACAAAATGGTTAAAGAGCTCAGAGTGATCAGTTTGAATTACGCAAAATGGGCAACCCAGAGCCAGAGAGGCACTAAGTCACTATCCAGTTTGGCCATTCAAAGATTGGGGCATGAAAAATTATATTCAGTTTTGACTTAACTCCAAGTTGTACTTCTAACTTCCAAATTTCCTGGAGAGTTCTGTTCCATAACCTTGCTTCTACATGCATGAAAAAGAAGGAGAAGGAGAAAAGGAGAAGGAGAAGGAGAAGAAGAAGGAGGAGGACAAGGAGAAGAAGAAAAAACAAAATGTTCCCTTCTTTCTTAGGGTACTTGTGAATGAGTGAGACCTCATTCCTGAATAATTAGAGTCCTGCAAAAATATTTCCATGCAGGACTGGATATTTAGCTCAGTGGTTCCGGCGCCTGCCTCACAAGCACAAGGTCCTGAGTTCGATCCTGGTAACCACATACAGTGCTGGGCGTGGTGACTCACACCCACCAGCCATCAATACCACACACCACAGTGCTGGGCGTGGTGGCTCACGCCTGTCATCCCAGCACTTGGGAGGCAGAGGCAGGAGGATTGCTGAGTTCGAGGCTTGCCTGGGCTACATAGTGAGCTCAGGGCAAGCCTGAACTACAAAGCGAGACCCTGTCTCAAAAAACAAAAAAAATTTCCATGCAAATGTAAAATCACTACACTTGATAATCTTTAACAAATATTCAAGGCCAGTAAAAAAAAAACTTCTAAATGCTGGGCATGGTGGCTCATGCCTGTCATCCCAGCACTTGGGAGGCCGAGGCAAGAGGATTGCTGTGAATTCAAGGCCAGCCTGGGCTACATTGTGAGCTCAGGGCCAGCCTGAACTACAAAGCGAGACCCTGTCTCAAATAGATGATAGATAGATAGATGATAGATAGATAGATAGATAGATAGATAGATAGATAGATAGATAACTAAAAATAAAAACTTAGAATTGGGATATTTAATCCCTAAATTTCCTTACTTAATTAAATCATTCTGATAGGCATCATCTCAATTACAAAGTAATTGCTATAATTCATCTGAAATATGGCAGAGATATAATCAGAAGAAAATACACTCATCAGACCAAACAATTAAAATTCATTACTAAACTGTCTGATGAGCTCTTATAGGTGTCTGTGCACAAACATTTTATGTATATATATATATAGTACTGTATAATCATCACTATGATCATATAGATGATTGTACATGTACACTCACGCAAAACCTATCTCAAGATTTTTAGAACTAGAAATAACTACAAGTCATTTCATAGAATGCTTTTAATATGACAGAAGAAATTATGAAACCCAAGTTTATTGATTCGTGCCTCACCCAAGGAACGAACTGGAGAGTCCATGCAGCAAGATCATCTACTGGGTGAGATTGGCCACGGCCTGTGATCTCTTCAGTACGTCACGCTGTTTCCTGTCCACTGTCCAGCCCACAGTCCTGGAGGCGACATCAGGAATCCAGCAGAGCTGGGACCAGCTGGGGACTAAAAGCACCCCAGAAACTTAAGGTCAGTCAACTCCTCAGCGCTCACTGCACGCAGCGGCCTATCCCCCTCCAATGGGAACCCCGGAGTCCTGTGCCTCCTTTATCAGGTTCTGCTGGTGACAATTTGGCAGAAAGACAAAGTTCTCCAGAGCGAGCTTCCCCGAAATGGCAGGAGATATTTTGTGTTCAAGTAAAATTTTTGCAAATATTGTTGAATCTGTTCCCTTCTGAGAAATGTACTCACCCCATACTAAAGCCTTTAGGAAATTCATAGCTAAAAATAAGAAAAAAGAGAAGGAAGTGCTGAGGAAGGAAGCAGAAAAGAGGAGAGTAGAAGAGAAAGGAGATGCAAAGAGGGACAGAAAGAGAAGAAGGAAGAGGAACAAAATCAGAAAACAAGGAGGAGAGACGCAGGACACAAAGAATTCTCAAGCCTATTTTATTCAGAATTCGCTGAGCCCGTCTGGTCATAGGCTGCTGTTTATATCATAGCTGTCAGAAGTAATAGTCTGTAAAATACAATTGAGGGAAATTTGCATTGAGGTGTGTTTTATTTCACCTGTAATTGGGTTAACATCCCGCTTGTCTCTGCTAATATATTTGTAATTTAACTTGAACTTTTAGAAACGTCTCTTCACCCGAGGGAACAGCTCCTGCAGGAAGAATCTTGTTCAAATGACCGTCCCTCGGGGAGAGCCGGGCGCGCGACTCCCCGGCCCCCAGCGTCGGTTCCTCCGGAGACACCATCCGCGCTGCCAGCCGCCTGCGGGCTCCAGGCCGGGTCCCACCGCGCGCGGGGGGCTCCAGACACAGCTCTTCATTAATCACATTCTCCTACATAAAAGCATATGGATAGAAAATCCCGGAGGAGGAAATTGAAATGATACGGTTTATCGCACACTTTTCTTCCTGCAGCATTTACTGGAAAAGGCATTTGCGCATGGAATCCCTCTGAATTGCGTTTCGATTTTGGCATTTTATTTGTGCGCGGTTTTCCAGCGCCGAGGTGCTGGGAGAGCTTAAAATCCTATTTCCGATCCCGCGGACTGAGCGCGAGCAGATCCGTGACAGCAGCGCCGGCCGTGTGAGCCCCTGCGCTGGGCGTGCGCCGGGCCGCTCCGCTCCTCGCGCTCCGCTCCCTCTGTGAGCCGAGAGCCCTGGACGTCCCGTCTGTAAGAGCTGCGGGCGCCGGTACCTTCTGTCTCCTCCTCCTGCGCGGCCCGTCCGCCTTCCGAGCCGCGGGACCGCAGCTTTGCCAAGGCAGAGCTCCCTGAGGGTCCCCCGTCCCTCGGGTCGCTAAAGAAGAGGACGCTGACAACGACCCATTGAAACTTCAGCGACTTCACGATATTGTCTATGCGCTTCCTTGGCAGTCGGTAAACATGCATTCGTTCATCGGAAGGACAAACGGAGGGTCTGCCGTGTTGGTGACCCGGTGTGACAGCCGAGTTCGTGACGGCTTGGCCCAGTACACGGACGGCCGTGCAGCCGCTATCACAGGGTTCCTGGGCAGAGCTTTCCTAGAAGAGATTACTTTTTAAATCAGCAGAGTGAAGAGATCTGATCTCACAGAAGCAGGTGAGTTTCATCCAATTTGTTGAGAACTTAAAGAGAGCGAAAAGGTGAAGGAAGGTGAATTCAGCCCGACTGGCCCGGGACGCCCTCTGCTCTCACCCTGAGACATCAGTTCTCTTAGTTCCCAGACACATGGGCAGGGACTGGGTCTTACACCATCAGGACCTCTGTTCTCAGGCCGAGACTGAGGACCTGGACTGAACTGTTCCCCCAGCTTTCCTGGCTCTCCACCGAGAAACGGCACGGCACAGGACTTAGCAGCATCCATAATCCTGGGAGCCCATTCTCATAGTAAATTCAGCCCCACATGTATAATTTGTACCTAGTTTGTTTATAAATAAGCCATTTGTTGGTCCTGTCCTACGGGGAACTTCTACTTCTACACAAGGGGTCAGGACACATCACAGCCCGTGCCTACTTTTCACGCAGAATCTCAACCTAGTGGGATACAAACCTTATCAGCAAAACAGTGATGTAAGCACTGCTCCCATCAAGCAAATACACTCGCTTTTAAGGAATACATTCACTTTAAAAGTAAAAAGCATATTTCCTATTATCTGCCAGGCAAGAGACTCGGAGCCGGAGATGAACAGACAGAAAAGTCTACGCTAACGAGGCCCTTACTTAAAATCTAGTGAGGGGGTTAGAAAACCGCGCACACCCCACAGGAGAGGGGGTCACGTGCTTTCAAAGGGATAACTCAAGGGTGCTGTAGGAAAGCAGGAACTCCGGCGTCCTCAGTAAAGAGATCCTGAATGAGTTTTGATGCTTGAAAATTTGCCACGATGATAAAAGAGACAAGAACATTTAAGTCAGAAAGAGCAGAAAAAGTGACTTTGCAAAACTCAGAACGCAGCGTTCGTGGAACTGGGACTCATTTGCCATAGACAGAGCGCACAATACTCACACAGACAGATGTCAGGGGAGACAGACAGCCGGAGAGAGAGGCCAGCTCCAAGCGGTTCTGACGAGCTGTGCTGCAAAGAAATCGGAACTTTATCCCGAGCAGTGGGAGCAGCAAAGCGCTCATAGCAGCACTGTAGACAAAGAAATCAGGTAATGTGGGGCCGGAGGGTTAGCTCAGTGGTTCCGGCACCTGCCTCGCAAGCGCAAGGTCCTGAGTTCGATCCCCGGTAACCACATATAATGCTGGGCGTGGAGACTCATGCCCACCAACAATCAACACCGCATACCACAATGCCGGACGTGGTGGCTCATGCCTGTCATCCCAGCACTCGGGAGGCAGAGACAGGAGGATTGCTGAGTTCGCAGTGGCTAGCCTGGGCACCATAGTGAGCTCAGGGCCAGCCTGAACTACAAAGCGAGACCCTGTCACAAAAAAAAAAAAAGCAAAAAAAAAAAAAATCAGGTAATTTGATTTAAAGATTACAAAACTCAGTATGTCGTAAATGTAGGATGAATTTGAGTAAAAACTACCTGGAAACAGAGATACCATGACCCAACAAAGAAGAGAGAAACTGGAGTTACCACTTGCTCCTGACTTCTGGCTCCAGAGGACCAGGGTTCTGGTCACTGAAACGGACTATCTCTGAGGAAGGCTGAGTTTGAACTGAGTCGACTCAGGTTTGTTCTGAGGTGTACAGACAGAGCCATCCGCCGACGGGCCACAGGCCGGGTTAAAGGTAAGGGTGTTCCTTGAGGACACGCTGCTAAGTGAAATAAATAGATCCCAGATATGTATGTACCGTATCTTTTCTCTGGTATGAGAACCTGTAGATGTAAATGAGTTCTAGAATGTACAATGGGTTTTGTGAAATAGGAACTACTCAAAGGGAATGTGGTGAGGGAAAGTAATGAGGGGAAAGAATAAATATGATTTGGAAAGAAAAAGAAAGCATATGTATATAGGGGGTGGGGGGTTGTGGGATGGGTAGGGATATGGGTAAAAATGAGAATTAACTCACGTCATGAACTGGTACAAATTCCCCAGTGTTGAGTGTGATGCGAGTTGTATGTAATACGTACCAATAAAGAATTCTATTGAGAAAAAAGAAAGAGAAGTGTGTTTCCTGCACATTGGTGGCAGCAGGAGCCACGAAAACACTGAGCTTGTCCAAAGGCCGTGAGATCATCGCGAGCCGCCCTCGCAGAAGGGAAGCGGCTCTCGGCAGCCCCGGCGCCCACGAGGCAGGTAGAGAAGGAGCCGCGAAGCCAGTCAGGAAAGAGTCCGGGAGGAGGCAGAGGGCTGACGTGGAAACAGCCCGTGGACGGGAGCCCTCGCCGCGCAGCGCCCCGCGCAGGGCCCCGTCACGCACCCCTCGGGGCCCGGGAGAGGCCGGGGGTGTCCGCTCCCGCGCGCCTGTGTCCTGAATCTGTCCTGTCCTTCTCTGCGCTGCTTTTGGGGCTGGTTGGCAGTAAACAGTGTGAGAGCCGCCTGGTCCATCACCGTGATCGCCAGGCTGGGGAAGCCCCTGCGGGGGCCTGGCCCCCTTCATTATCACTTTCATTTCACAGATAAGGAAGAGAAGCCCCGGGACTGGGAACCGGGCGCTCCCGCAGGGGCGGTGAGTCGGTGCTGGGCCTAGACTCTCACCCGGCTTGAAATCCGCTCGTTCCCGCTGAGCTCCAGTGGGTCTCGTGACGTCCCTGTTCGTGGTACTTTTTGTCCTTTCAGGTTATTCTTTCCAATGGATCCCAATTAAAACAGGAGACCATTGACCTTTTATCCCTCAATAAATGGGGATCTCACTGCACTTTTTGAAAACCAGTCTATAAAAAACGCAGATGAGTAAATGTTTCAAGTTGTTCTTCCAACGTGAAGGGTCAGTGTTTCTTCTTTCCCCTTCTGCTATTTGAAAAAGACAAAATAAACTGAGTGAATGAATGAAATTTCAATACACTCAGTCAAGCCTGAGAAAACCATGTTGAATAGCATTGATCACACCTTAACTTGAAAGCAAACAGAGGGGAAATAAATCATCCCGAGTGAATTTATGCAATTTTCTGCAAAGAACATGAAAAATCATTTTCATGACCATGCATGAAATCCATGAAGAAAAGTCGGGCGTACAATTCATCCAAAGGCAGATATGATGTGTGAGCATTAAGACTACTGTGCTAATTTGAGTAGAACGTCCTGTGAGAATGAGGCTGAATAAAATTAAGGCCGACTGAGGAATTTATTTTGTTTATTCTAAGAGACTGTTTTAAAGCCTCCCAGCGTAGCCCCATTGACTGACATTATCACGCTCCCCTGAGGAAAGAGCTTGGTTCAAAACTCATGACCCGCTGACATTTCCACAAGAGCCAAAGGACGGTGCTGCTTCCCATCAGACGTTCCGTCCGGAGTCTGGGTTGATTTCTTTCCTAAACTGGAGCCTAAAATCCTCCTTATTTCCTCACCTTTTCCAGGACTTAAAAGAATCCAAGTTTCAATGGTGGAAATGAATCGGAGACAAAGTGCTCCAATTCCCTGTGCTCTAAAACTTAAAGAAGTAACTTGTAAATTCAGCAGCTTGCTTCGGTGTCTTCCCATCAACCAAACTGGCCAACTCTTCCCCTTCTTCGGGACAGACAGAGGAAAACTGTCACAGCCAAAAATAATGTTCTTCCCTAAAAATCTACAATTAAATCATTTCTGGCACAAATTTGCTTCTATTTCTTCCTCTCTGGAGAATCATTATGTAATTTACTACTGTGGGCTTGAGTTATCTGCGTTGGGCTTTGCTTTCTCACTATCGCTGTGAGTTCTGAGAGTGTCCGTTGTGCTACCATCTCCCTTCAGAGGACGCTAAATGGTCCTGGTTACTGTTTTATCTCCTGGTCTTCACAGAAGCCCTGGAAAATAGACATAGCGCTCTGACCAGTGTAGTTTTAAAAGATGAAAATGTTTCTCCCATAGACATAATTCTTCCTAGAGCAGTGAGATGCCTCCATCCACATAACTCTGATATCCCAAGAGCTGTGGTACATTCCCGAGAGCTAGGCATGATGAGCAAAGATACTTTGTGCTATTTATGAGCCAGGTAAATGATGGATGGATGGACAAATTGCTGTATGCAAGAGTCTTAGTGGAACGTTATCCTTTCTTCATTTGTTTTACTTCCAACAAAGGAGGGTGACTAGAAATAGATGGATAAATGGATGAATGGAGAGGTGAGTGGGTGGATAGTAGAGAGATAAATCAAAAGATGGGTGGATGTTTTATTGGTAAAAGAAAAAGTGAATAAGTGGACAGGTAAGCAGATGGCTGAGTGGGCAGACAGCCCTGCTGATCCTGATGGAAAATGCCATTCTAGGCCATAAATGGGCGCGCAAGAATCTCAAGTAGCACCCAGTGAGAACTCCAGACATCAGGAAATCCACAGAGACATAGGGAGAACTAGGTTGTGTTAGAAATGTACTGTTGGCTGAAATTCGTTCAGGAAAATAAAGTCTATTTGGGTGATCATGTTTGGGATTAAACCAAAATGCCGTGTTTCTGGAGTTCTACAAAGATATGCCGAGACGAGGCGGCAGAATGACAGAGGAAACCTAGGGCCAAGCCAAACAAAGGAGGCTCCGGCCCGCTCCTTCAGGCCTGCCCTGAGCTAGAAAACCGATGACAGCCATCTTTCCACCCAGTGTCCCTGCACAAGATTTACTGAGAGGGAAGCTCTGACCTTAGGAGGAAAAAATCCTTTAGTGAAAGATAAATGAATGAATATGAATGAATACATGAACAAGTGTTTCAACCAATGTTAGATAAAATTTAGAATAAATGTTCTACAAATAATACATAAATGGAATTTTCATGACCACAGACATTCAGAATATTTTTAAATCCAGTAAATAAACTAGTAGAAATAAAACCTAGCTTACTTCATGGGATTGGTATTATAAGAATCAAATGATCTATTATAAGCAAAAAAGGCTTTGAAAATCTTAAAGAGCTTTGTAAGTATACAGCATTATTGAAAATTATAAAAATAAGAAAAGGCCTGAGATTTGAGAAAAATCCACTTCATCTTAATGTGCTTTTCTTTTCCCTTCATCCTTTCTATCCATCCATTCAGTCTCAGGTCTTTGCAGGTTCAATCTTTCCAAACTGATGATCTTGGTATACATCACTCTTCTCTCCATGCCTTTTACTTCTGATAAAGACAGATGCTATGAAAACTAGAACAAGATGAGGAGAATTTTATTACTAGTTAGAAATCTGCCAATAGAAAACGTCATCCAAAAGAATTATGATTTTGATTTCCAGGATCCAACGTGAGGGTGCCATGCAGAAGGAAGAGTCCCTGAACATTCTCTGTCCTTGAAATTCATTAGTCTTCTTGGGGTTTTGAGGGTCCTTGGAAATAAATTTTTTATTTTCAATATAAATCCCACCATGAATTAGAGTGGAAGCAGGCCCACAGCCACACTGCCCCCCCCCACAGCGGCCCCGCCCTGCTGAGAAACCAAGAATCAACTGAAGTGCATTTTAGAGGATAGATTTTCTCTCGTTTTGTTTTGTTTTGAGACAGGGTCTCGCTTTGTAGTTCAGGCTGGCCCTGAGCTCTCTATATAGCTCAGACAAGCCTCGAACTCAGCAGTCCTCCTGCCTCTGCCTCCTGAGTGCTCTGCTGTGTTTTTGATGTTGTAACAAAACTTTTGTTATCTAATGCTATGTTTTTTGAAAAGTCACCTCAATCTAGAATCTAAAATGACTGCAAGCACTGACTACCTCTCACAGTCCAACGCATTAGCTGGGAGATTCTCCAGATGGTCTCCCGTGGTGTCTCTCCAGAGTGTATAACTGGACACCGCCCGGGGCTGCAGTCAACTAGTGAGTCCTTTGACAAGTTGAGTAACAGACACTTCTCTCTCTCTGTTACCAGACTGGGGCACTGTGCGTGACTTTTCTAGCAAGATAACCCAGATTTCTCACACTGTGGCCCAGGGTCCTCCCCCTCCCCAAAAAGACTATTCCGAAACAGAGAAAGCAAAAGCTGGCAATACTCCAACAGCTGCGTCCAGAATAAGCACAGCATCTCTCTTACTGCACTTCAGGTGCAACACGACCCACAGACAGGCCCGGGGGTAATGGAGAAGGTGACTCCACAGATCTGTTAAAACCCTAAAACGGGGTTCACCGGGGGACACCTTGGGAAATGCAGTGCTGTGTGACATTACGATGAAAAATGCCTCTATTAACTAGAAACCTAAAAAGGAGGAGAGGAGCTTGCGATATCACAGGCATCATCATTCTTCATAACAGTAAATATCCTAATGATTTGCCTGTGGATGTGTGTACATCCGGGATCGGTGCTCAGTGGCTGTGGTCCCAGAGGGCCAGAACGGGGTTTCATCTCCAGAGTATACTTTGTGTAATCTCAGACCACTTGCCCGATGTGAAATGTTATCTGCTGCTAAGAAGTAAGAAATGAATATGTGAATACATGGGTGTGTTCCAATGCTATTAATGAACACATAAATAAAGGACCTTCTTTAATTTCGTTACACGTGTTTCATTGGCCTTAAGAGTTTCGCTTGGTTTCCTCAATGATCTTGCAAGGGCAGCAGGCTCCTGTGTCTGTGAATCCCAGGCAATCAATGTTTCCTCATCCTTGATTATTTTACTCTTTACACTTGGGGTTGTTCAACTCAAAATGGACAAGAGATGAAAAGTATTCTGAATCATATTTAGCCTAACCTGTTACCTAAGCAAGGAAAGAGGTGGGAGGGAAAAGGTGTGGGTTGAAGAAGTCACCTGGTTGACACGACAGAAAAAAATCTTCCCCCCAGAGCTTCCACACGGCATGAGCGGTTGCATCTTCCAGCGTTAACAAGAAGTCAGAACCTGCCTCTCATGGGGGTCTCTCACCCCTGATCTTGCTTCCTTGTCTATGAAACTGCAAACGTACATGAGCTGGAAATAGCAAGCCGGCCATTCAGTTTCCTACTGCATCTAAGAAGCTGAGAAAAAGTGGTTATCACAGCGATTCCACCTTCATGACAGCATCAAAGCAAAGCAATTCTCTGGATAAAATGACCCTGTTGTACAACACTGAAGCTGCTGTACCTCTCTCTCTTCCCTACTCTGTCTTAACCTGTGAGTCTTATGATTCATGAAGCCACTGAATTGAGAATTTAGCCAATTATGGTGTCTTTTGTAAGGCCATCTACCATCTTCCAGTCTTACGTGATAATCTAATGGCATTTCATCAAGATGTTGCCTCTAGCAAACCCAAGTACAGCAAAAACATTTTTTACAAATGCTATAATCAAGATATAATTTTCAAAACAAATGATTTTGTGATTGAAGGGAGAAGAGACGTATCAATTCCTCTGCAGCAGCAGAACCACGGGATCCCGCTGTCCTCCACTCATTCCTTCACAAGTACTTGCACACTTTGTGCCGACACCATGACAGATGGCTTCTGCTCTCATATATTTCATAACCTGCTCAGGAGACAGACAAGCAATAAAGAATATGTACGATGAAATGTCCAAGCTCAGTGAGGCCATGAAGAAAGGCTGCCCCAGACGGTCTCAGGGATCCACAGAGAGAGGAAGAGAAGCAGCCATGCTTGAAGCAAGAAAATCCTCCCTCCACTGTCCTTAGCAGGACAAAGGGGTATTTGAGAGAACAGTAGGTGCAAATCTGCACGAGTGGAGAGATGTGAGAAGTTCTCGTGTGTTCAGAGATGAAGACTTGAGTGTGTGAAGACAGAAAAGTGCAAATGAACAAAGACCAACAGTTACCTGAGATAGGACCAGGTGATGAAGGTCCTTATTGTCCTTGAAAAGGAATTTGGAGTTGGTTCTTAGGTTAAGGAAATACAACCAGAGGCGGTGCGTAGCTAAAGTTGGTACGAGAGGAGCCGAGAAGGAGGCCTGCTTGGAAGTCGTGTGAGCCGACAGATGGGTGGCTTTCTCATGGAGATGCCAGCTAAGCATGGCTCAGCCACGGTGCCAGCTTGATCTTCACACCTGGAAAGGTGGGGAAGACCCGAACAACCCAAGGGAAAGGCTACTCCCATTTTACTTCCTCTTTTAAAGCACTTGATGTTGGTGGAAGGTGAGAAAACAAAAGAAATTGTTTTTGTTGAATCAGTTATAATGTGTTTTAAAAATTAGGGTTTCTTAAACTTGAATATGCACACGAATATGACATATCTTCCTAACATGCCAATTTTGCTCAAAATAACATGGCAAAAATAACCTCTCTCATATATATCAGACCTAAAGATGGGGCTTCTAACCCAACTCAACCCCTTTTCCAAAAAAAAAAATCACCCCAATCCCTCTCCCAGTGGACAAAACTCCTCTGTAACATTGTGGGTGCCCAGCAGAAATGTCTGCAAATCCAGAGCCCCATAAATTAGGTGTGAAAAAGGATAATCTCCATAGGAAGAAACATATTCTAGGGGAACATACGTATTTTATACTTGGCTATAATTCTATGTTAGGCCATATATACATTAACACTGAACAGTCAAAGACAGGAGTAACAGTAACATTGAATTTGCTCCTATGCTGTTCAGCTTCTTTCAACAGCCCTGCCTACTTCCTAAGGTTATTTTAAGGATTAAAGAAGGAAATGAAAGTACTTTGTAAACCGTAAAGTACTACCCTGATGTAATGTATCATTAACAAATTAATTTACAAATGGCTAGGACAAGGTGCCTTTTGAATGACACTTTTCATTCCTATATGAATTGAGAAAAAGTGCCCTAGTGTGGACTGCTGAGGCAAAACGTAGGGCCTGCCACTGCAGCTTCCCCTGATGTCACGGCACAGATGTGCACAATTCCCATCCTCTGCCTCCGACAGTAGCAATCATGCAGCAAGTGCGGACCCATCTGGTTCTCATATTGTCTGAATGAGGTAATGAAGTGGGGGTTTTACCTAGCTGAATCTGAACAGATCCTCTCTCGAGCTTTCGCCAAATGATTAAAGACAGTGCGAACTGTCTTCAACTCGGTCCTCACTCTTTGATGAGTTCTGTCAACAAGCCCTAAGCTATTAGCTAAGATAAAGGCCGAAGTGCTGGGTGTCAGAACAGTAATACCACAGCCCTTGAGTGATTTTACTGAATTGTCACTGGCCCGTTCAACGGAGAAGTCATGCATGAGATGCTCAGAGGTGAACCAAACAGAAACCAGACCTACCCAATTTGTAATGCTCTCAGCTGTGTATTTGTGGAAAATCTATTTCTTAGAGCCTTGCCACTTCTTTGTTGAATGCCATGGCTAGGGTTTCTACTTCATAGTGGGGACAGGGAAGTAGGTGCTTGGGACAGAAACGCAAAGGCTAGCCACAGAAGCATGGCTCAAAAGGAATAAACAAATTCTCTCAAGGAGATACTCATCTGGTTTCTTCTGCTAAAACCAGAAAGTTAGTAAATTATTTAGTCAGATAAATATGAAATATATGACTTGCACTCCCAAGACCATGCTATAGCCTATTCACAGGTTGTTTTATGGGAATAAAAAGGTCAGAAAGCTGATGAGAAGGGCTGAAAGTAAAAGATACACTGACATTTTTAAAGTCTTAGTCTTGATTTCAGAGCATCTAGTATTTTTTTTACCAGTGTCATACACACAAAATCCAGCAACGTAAAATAAATTAAGATACACTGACCTCAAAATCCATCAGCTCACTATAGCACACATGCCAAGACCTTGTGCATGTGAAAAATGAGATTTTCCTTATTTGTCTCATGTTAATATAATTTCCACCAAAAGATGGCTCCTAGCCAGCAGCTAGCTAAGGCATCTTATGATCTTTAGAAGATTGAAATATTGTTGGGGATATCTGATGACACTAAAAATGTCTCTTGCATTTGCAACTGGAATACCGCATGAAGACTGAAGCTCTGAAATCCACTTTTAGAAATTGTACACCATCTAATTTACCTAACTATAAAAGAGATGCCACACACCTAGGGATTTACGCAAACCAGGCAAAGATCTTCTCGCCTTGAAACTACATATTCATGTGAGTAGTTCTGGAATTTGGTTTTACATGGTGGTTCCTTGACAGCATTTTGGACATAGTAACTCTAAAGCTTTCTTAAGCCGTACATGTGATTTGTACCGGGTTTTCATGAGTATACAGTTGCCTGGTCCTGATCAAGACGAATATTTGTGGTTTTGCTGAGTCCGTCTTACCTACTCTTGAGCATACCACCCACAGCTCCTGTGACTTCAACTCAAACCGAGCCCAGGACAAGGCTGACAGATTGACAAGATCAGAGATCTCAAGGTCAGAGTGTTGGCGTTTGTTTGGTCGTAACAAAATGGCAACTTTCGCGAACAGATTTTTCCATTGTCCATAAGTCACTGTTGATGTTTCCTTTCCGTTATTCTATTGTTCGGAATAAGACTTTCTAAGAGGTTGGAAAGAGATTCTGTTTCATAAATCACTGTACAGATAGCTGACACTTTCAAAAATTCTGGAAAGTGGACACTATCATTACTCTGAGTTCACAGAGGAGTAAACTGAACTGGCAGAGGTGGAGAGACTTACCCAAGAGCACACATTCAGGAAATGGGAAAAAATTGGGCCTAATATTCAGATTTTCTGATTTTTAATCCTAGCTTTTTTCCACCTCTTTCCCTTTTTGTATAACCATGAGCCATTTCTCCACAAATTTTTGGAGTCCCGGAGTATAGAACTGGACTTAAAACTCTAGGATCAGTGAAGAAAGTGTTCCCTTGCTGTAAAGCAGTTACTAATCTTGGCCTTGGTGAGAAGTCCGTTTACGTCTGGTTTGGGCTACTTGCCACTGTTAAGATCTATAGCTCCTTTGTCATCGTTATCCAAAGGCCCTGGTCCAGCGGCAGAAGGAGAGGAACTGACTCCTTCACCGAGCTCGCCTCCCGCACAGCCCAGCCTGCTGGCACTGCCTTTGTAGCGCAGGAACCGAGCTGGTGATGTTTGCTTGTGGATCATAAAGATGAGAGGTAATCCAAACTGAAGAATGAATCGCCTGCTTATCACACCGTCATCTCCTGGACTACAGATCATCGGCCAACAAGCCGCATCGAGTAGGAGTTTTCCAAGGGCATCATTTCATAGGGAAAGGTGGAGAAAGAAAGAGCTTCCTGTCACTCTCCATGCGTATCACTAAAAACAGAGATAAGCAAGATGGTAAAGAAGAGTGAGAACCTGCACCCACCTTCCTCGCCTAGCTTCACCCTCCAGTCTCTGCTCGCTGGCCGCTTCCGGGTTCTGCTCAAGCAAGGAATGAAGGAGGAGCCACAGTGCACTGGGGGCTCAGACCCAGGATCTGCACCGAACAGCGTGCAGTGGGCAGAGAACCCCAAGGAAGCGTCGCTCACGGAAACTCAGACGCTGAGAAGCGTCAGACACTCTGCCAGGGACCTCACCCACTTCTGTCCCACGACTGTGGCTCTTTTCCCTCTTTAGGAACAGAACTAAAGAACAGATATGAACGGGCAGCAAGTGACTCCCTCGGGCCCCTTTAAAGTTGGTCTTGACACCTGTCTCAGAACACGGCCACCCACAAATTCTGTTAATTATGCTCACACTTCACATTTCTCAAAACAGAAGCCTCTAAAGAATCTGTGGAACATGGGACCAGATGTTGACCCCTGGAAATTAATAACTGGCTCCTTGGAAAACGTGGAGTCGATTATTGCATGATTGATGATTTTGTCACCTCTGAGGTGATGTTTTCTCGTCCACATCTATTAGTGCATAAGTCTATTTATATACTTCCACCAAGGACTGCAGCAGGCTGTTGAACAGCGTGTCCATCTGATGCTTAACAACCCTCTTATCTCCGACTCAGCAATTCGATTTTAAACATCTGCACTATTTCGACCTTCACTTTATACCTACCCATAAACCATAATGAGAGGAAAGCCTTGACTTGGAAATTTGCAAACGCAGCAGGCAGGAGCATAGTAGTTGCTCAATAAATAAATGTAGAGTAAAAGTAAAATGGACTCCTAGGGCAGGACGCAGCGCCTAGGGTTGATGGGACACAGGCGCAGAGGAAGCTATCAAGGACCCCAGGTGGTGTGTGAGGACTTCCTTTCCACAGAGGAGATGCCCTGCGGGATACAGGTGAGGCGTCCCTGTGAGGACACCGGCAGACACACAACGCTCGCCCTCCCCTTGGAACTTCACATTTTTTGTTCTCTCTCCTCAGTCAGGCAGGTCTTTCTGGGAAGTATTTACAAAATCTGTTCTCAAAGCAGAGGCCTCCTTTCCTAACAGAAAGTGCACCCAAGAGATATTTTTTGTATATTTTTTTTCCTGTTGAAAGATTGGAGAAGTACATCTCCTTTATTAAAAAGGGGGAATTCTCATTTGGGTGAATGTCCTGGAGGCTGGGTGTTCTTCCCATCGCACCAAGAAGTATCTGTGTTATTCTTTCACTTTTTCTTCTTGGGCTTAGAGTTCTATAATATTATGAAGAACAACAAAAAGCTTTTACATAAATCATCTTCCTGCTTCGGTGGCAGCCAGGCTGGGGACAGAATTAATGTGTTTGGCTCTCCAGAAGGAAGCCTTTGTTAGCTGTTCAGCAAGGACCCTTATGCAGGCCACTGTTGTCTGTGAATTATTTCCCTCCCCCAAAAAAAAAAAAAGAAATTATTCAGCACTATTTTGACCTACGATTCATCCTCAAACCAGAGCAAGAATGACACTCTATGGAGCCTCACGCACTGCTGTTGAAGTAGCTCTGCAGCCTTGTGAGGTGCGGCCGGGGGAAGAGCCAGGCTCTAACCGAGGCGGGTCTCGGGACGACATGTCTTCACAGGCAGGAAAGAAAGAGCAAAGAAGCAACTGTTCCAGTAGGATGAATCCCTTTCAGGCAGCATTCTTGTTTTTCATTCTTCTTTCCTCATAGCCCAGAAAATTCCCTGCTACCCTCCTACATAACAGAGGAAACTGTGAATGAATAAACAAATCAATGAATCAAGCTCAAAGTGTAATGATACAAACAACACCAACCATGGGGCACGTTCAGGGCATAAAATCGAAACAACAAAACACCCCTTGGTGCCCTGCTCGCTTGTCACCCCCGGCGCCCCGCCCCCTCCACGACTGCTCGACAAAGCCCGACCCGGACCTCTGAGCTCACAGTTCCCTCGGCCGCACTGTCCCCCTCGGTGGCCCATCTACCGACACTACTACAAGCCCAGCAGCCCCTGAAGATGAGGGTTACTTCACGGTCCAGTCTCCAGAGTCGAGGTAAATGGCAAGGCTCTGTTCATCAGGGAAAGCAAGATGGATGGATAATAAGAAAGGCAGCGGGTATCTGAAGTCCTCAGGGATACTCTCCTCCCTCGCCTGAAGGAAAACAGTGTATTCTAAGATCAGTGCCAGAGGCACCTGGCGATGACCCAGAAAAGAAGAGTTCCAGTGGATGAGATGGTTCTTTGCACTGTGGAACTTTTGTTTATGACCTTCCTAAGACAAGGTACAGCTGTGACTGACCGTGACGAAAAATCCAGATGTCTTCTTTGCTTTTGAGCAGTGTGTGACCAGCCCTGCCGAAGGAGGGACTCTGACCCACCAGACTCTGTACTGACACGTCTGCCTAGGGGTGCCGTCGCTGGGACCCCAGGCCACCACAAGACACAGAGAAGACCCTGCCTTGCCCCTCCATCATGCGGGGTGCTAAGGCACAAACAGGAAGGAAGTCTGAACCGGAAATCACAGGGGTTTCTGAGACCACAGTGAAGGTCCAAGGCTAATTCCAGGCGGGATGGTATCCAACAGCAAGATGTCGCTGAAAAGCGAGGAGAAATTCTAAGAGCCAAAATGAGCATGTAAGGCACTTATGGGAACCCGCATCACAGGGCCAACCAATGGGCCCAGGATGCCTTTTCACACCGTAGCAATGGCCTGGCCTGGGACGTGACCGGAGCCGATAGGGCAAGAACATCTCTAAATTTGGTAATGGAGTCACTGCTCAAGCCAAAGACCCAGTTACCAAGATCTACTAATCGGTAGTACAGAAATAACATTGATTTCCATCTATTTCCACTTACGTATGTCAGCGTACCCTGAACCCACGCTTTATTAAGATGTGGCGAGAAGTAGTAATCCTAATTTCTGTAAAATTGCCTTTGCATCTAACTAGAACATCAGGAAAAAGAATAAGACTACGATTAGTTTTCTTTGCAAAAATGTACTTTTCCTTTCTCCGCTGTTGGCTTCTTGGCAATCAGTTCCTTTATGCCCTACCTCCCTTAGTGAATCCTAATTCTTTCAAGACGCAGGCTTTCATCTGACTTCAGGACTTCTCTCCTCTCTGGGAGTCAGTCCTCTGGGAGTCCAAATGGAATACTGACTGGCTCGACTGTCTCATAGTCATGCACAAAAAAATTATTGAAATAGAGTCACCAGATGTGGAATCATGTTACAATGTAGTCCTTTCCTGTTTCCCTGGTGCTTCATCTCCTGGTTGCAGGAGATCTGATACAAAGAGACGTGATTTTTGGTAGGTCAGGCAAGTTGAAGGATAGTTTTCTCTTATTCAGCAAAGAATATTGATGAGGCAGTGGCTGCGTGCTAATGCTGTCCTTTACAAAGCATGCCATCTTTTAAAGGCTTTGTAAGTGTACAACAGAAAATGCTGGCACAAAGGACTGTGGCATTTCTGTTACAAATTTTCAGTGTATTTGTCCCAACAGCCTCAGGAATAATACACCATGGAAAAGGATTTAAATATTACCATATTACTGTTAATGATTTTTGTCTACCAGAGCTACGGTGCCACTGGACATCTATTTTGTCTTTTATCACATAACTCATTACTAAAGGAATCATCTGAAATTTTAAAATGGCAATGCAATGTTGGAGGAAGTGTGAACTCCATAATGAATACACTTTTGCAATATATCAGCAAATGCTTACTGTGTACTTTTACTCCCTAAGTACTGCACTTATACCTGTTTTATAGGAAAAGTCTAATAAAAATTATACATTCATGTCTGAACCCTCAAGGAGTAAATTTTTTTAATGACATGATAAAAGAATGAACATAAAAGCAATAGAAGAAATCACAAAGGATAGATAGGCCTGGCTGTGTGAAATCATAAACTTTCTATTTTCTCAAAATATAAGTGGATCAAATGATAAGCAGCAAAGTGAAATTTATAAGTATAAATGTACAATTATCTCACACCAAGGACAATGTCCCTAATATGCTATGAGGTTATGTACGAAGCCATTAAAATCCAATCAGATAAATGGTCCCCAGACATAATATAAACATAGAATAGTTTGCCTACTTGAAAAACAACTAACCTCATCAGCAAGTATTTGAAAAATATTAACCAGTAATTAAAGCAGTGAAAATTAAAACAACAATAAAATATGATTAACTTAATCAAGTTGGCATGCTTAATGATTGAGAAACTAAAAATCTAGTCTTATATGAGTCTTAGGAGTGAGGAGAGGAAAGAGATTTCTCTCTTACCCCCTCCCACCATGTACAACAACAACACAGGAAGGAAATCCTCATCCACAAATATAAGAAGAAAAATGCTCAGGGGAAAATAATTTTTTAATTAATAAAAGTGGAAAACCACAGGTGCGGATGGAGGCAGATTACAGCCTAGGGATCTATTTCATCCCCTGATAAATTAGAGGAAATTTCTTACTATGGCAACTGGGAAGAAGACAGGGGCATGGAAATGGCACAATACTCGGCTTCATCCTCATAGACCTGTGAGTCCCAAATGGCTCTCTGCTGTTGCACCCAGTGGCATGACTTTACAGTTGTCAACTTTTACTAGAACCTGTGCTAGCAGCTCTGGGCATCCAGCTCTTGGCTGATGAGACTTAACCTGGTAGATTTCAGATCGTGTAGAAGAAAAGATAGATGGCACATTCTTCGTGAAAACTCTCAACTGAAACTCTAAAAAATAATACCTGACAATTGTATCAGGACAGTCTATTTGTGTGGCTCATGAGGCACAAACCTAAGTTCCAGAACCATAGTTCTGGGGCTGAAGCTGACAGCTCTTCTAAAATGGTAGAACTTGCAGAGTTGACAAGAAAACCCCTGATCTTCCCTGGAAAGACGAGCCCAGGTCTACCTGCAGGGAGAAACAAGAATCTTAGCAAAGTGTTGTTGCAAATAGGAAACAGCTACTCTCCAAGAGCCCAATGGTCTTCTCCTTAGCTCAAGTTCACATTTCAGCCACATCAGCTTTAAAAGCGGCTATAAAGAGAACCAAACTTGCCCAAGGAAAATGTCAGCAAGGCCCCCATATGACACCTTCCTTAGAAGCAATACTGGCCACCCTCCTAAATAGGCCATAAGGTGAACACTTCAGTAGATAGAAGACTGCATGTGAGGTTATGTTTAAGGACCCATTAAACACTGGGAAGTGTGAATGCCAAAAGAGTAACTCTGGCTTCAGAATACTGACCTGTGGCCCTTTGGACAAGAATTAGGGACATTATGTTTTCAAAGTGCTTGCAGGGCTGGATAATAAATGTCTAAAACCACGAAGGGCTTCTGGCTTTCTAGAAGAGAAAGGAAATTATGCAGGTCACTGAAAGGGAACATAAGCTCTTTACAAAACTAATTGTAAAGGCACCAGAAATCTTTCTTTTTAACCACACATAAAATAGAACTACATTCCCAGTAAGCAGGAGTTTTTCTGTCCATTGGATTATGACTATGGGTTTACAGACGTTTGCAGTTCGTGTAATTTAGTACCAAACCCAAAGCTACAAAATCAAAGCCTAAGGAAAAGTTAATAGAAAAATAAGTCAACAAACAAATACATCTGTAATTTGAGAGAATACATGGTATGTTAACATTTAAGATACGATAAATCATATTCGGGGTTTATTCAGGATAAACATTGTGAGAATGGAATCCCATCATTGAGTAATTAACTCAAAATGAATCATAGACCTACATATAAGAGCTAAAATGACAAAATTTTTCAGAGGAAACATACAGGAAATCTTCGTGACCTTGAGTTAGGCACAGAGTGTTCAGACAAGACATCAACCAAATGTTAAAATGGAATTCTTCAAAATAAAAATCATTAAGAAAATAAAAGGACTACCACAGAGTAAGGAAAAGAGCTGTGTATCATATATATGACAAAGGACTTGTCTCCAGGGCAATTTGTGTAGCTAAAACATTAAAAAAAAAAGACAGATACATATTTGTGAAGAAATTCTGAAATGAATTTACAAATAATATAAAATTGACCATGCCCGCAGGGACCCACGATCAACTATATTACATCAAACAGAACTTGCTTTTCTCTGGAAAGAAATTTTTATCTGAAATATGACCGGTTTCCCAAAAGTTCACTTTCCTCTGTGTGGGTTTATAAATATTTTTAGTCAAAGGCAAATATAGGTAGAAACAACTCAAGTAGATGAGCAGATCAAAACATTCCCTACATCTCAAAGCCTATCACAACTTTTTACATAACCTCATGAGACTTCTTCGTGACAAATTATATATATATATATATATATATATATATATATATACAGACAATTTCAACGTGAAACTTACTGATTGTTAAAGAGTTTTCCAAAGTTTTCCCAATATTTCCTGTTCTGCCTTTGCTCCAGAAATACAAATCCAGTTGTAAAAAGGGAGAGCACCACAGTTTCCTCCAAGTACACCTACCGTCAACACGAGAACCCTGACGGAGGCTTCTGTGTTCCTTAGCCAGCTCCGTGGGTCCTACTCACACCACGCGGGCAGGCCCAGCTGTCGGACAACCTGACCTCCTGGACTCTAATTATTTGTCCCTGGGTAAAGGCGAACCTCTACTTTGGAAAAGCAAAGCGTATTTATTCTTGAGCCAACTAAGATATAGTTCCCATCAGAGGATAAGTGCTGACTGTCTGTTTGCTTGGACCCGTGGAAAGGACCAGGGTTCAAATCTAGGAAAACCTCTACCAGAGACTTTCAACAAGTAAACTTGCTGGAGGAGTCATGGTCAGACTGACAACTTGTCCTGTGGCTAGAACGGACATATTAGAGCCCTGACAGCTCCACTGTGACACATCCTTAGTGACAAAGCATGCCAATTATCACTGAGCATGTATTGACATATATGGGTTATTTTACACATGAAGACTGCTCAGTGGTTCCAAATCCTTTAACAGTGCAGCTTTTCAGGCACAGATGTTTTCAAGTGGAAAGCTCCCCATCTGCACTGTTGCCCCAGCAATATCACTGAGATAATGTTGGCAAGACCACTGCCAATCACATATATGTACCATAGAATGCCATTGAAAAAAATGATGGATATCTAGTTTTTTAATTCATTTCAGTATAAGATATATTGCATTTCCCATGTTTCTTAACACTTTCTGCAGCAGTTCTGGGAGTCTTCTTTCTTGAGTGTCTTAGTTGCACTATCACGACTCCCTCAGTGTCCGAAAATGACAAGAAATGTTTGTTTCTGTGGTTATTTTTGCTTTGGGGATGAGCTAGAAGCCACACAGCGCCAGATTCCGTGGATGAGGACACATATGCTGTTTTTACGAACCTACCTCTTTTCGTTGGAGAGCACTCAGCAGCAGCACTCACCATATTTTTTATCACACCTCATAAAAACACTCATGAAAGAGGACTTCAATCACCAGAACTTCTGAAAGGTGAAAATCACACGGTCTTTCTTACTGAGAAAACCAGAGTATAAATAATTACAGTCCTTTACTGTAATCAGCTTTTTAACTTAACTCTTCACTGTATGTTTGACCTTACCCTGTAGCTTCTACAAGATAGACCGACCCCAGGGAGACACCACAGTGTGCGGCTAATGCTGCAGGACTCCTCCTCATATAGCCCAGCACCAGCAGTAAGTCTTATAGGGCACTGCAGGTGCATACTGCAGAGATGCCAACCCTACTCGTCCCGTCCTGGACCCAAAGCAGCCCTAGCAAGAACAGAGCTGCTGAGTCTAAGAGAGCTTTACCTCCGTGAGACTGAGCAAGGAGTGGAGACAGCTCCTAGAGACCACTGTGTCCTAAGGAAGCTAAGAGGCTCTTTCAAAACATCTTCGTCCAGAGAGAGCAGAACGTACTGACTTAGATAATCTGATGCAAGTGGTTCTGCGTCTGTGTACTGATATAAAAATGGACATGACAAAATGTTAAAAGCACCTTTTTATTTTTTACTCAGCAATGTGAATAACAGAAGTTGAGCTCTATCTTTTTCCTGACCTCAACCACCACCTCCGGAGACACACTCAGTAATAGTCTAAGATTCAAGGAAAAAGAGGTGATGTCAGTTTTGCACATTACTCAGGATATTTTCTTGAAAGCAGAGCATTTCGTGAGTGTTTTTAAAGGAAGTTGAAAATATCATCGTGTTATACAACCAGCCACAGCCCACGGCCTACATCCACTCTTACCAAAGACTATCTCAGAATTTGATAGCAAATCAATATTCAATATTCTTGCTATCTTTCCCCAACTTCTTTCCTGGGCAAGGGAAAGACACCTGAATTAGGTGAAAACTCTTGAATCAGCACTGCAGACAGTGTCATCCGATTAAGCCATATCACTGAAAAGGCTTATCTGATAAGCCACAAATTCCAATATGGAAGGGTGATTAAGGGAATAAGCAGCATGTTAAATATTAAGCATTGCTTGGAATGTGAGCGCTGTATTAGAGTTTACAGCACTGTAGGAAATGAATCTTGCAGAAAGAGTTCAAGGTCTTCGGCTCTAGCACTGCCCACGCACTAAAGCGTCAAAGTGTGTAAACGGGCTCTAGAGCAGACCCCAAAATGCACCGTGCCTGTGTGGAAGCACCCCGCATCGAGGCTCCTGGGCCGCCTCCTCTACACCATCAGCTCCTTGGGAACACAGTAAAATCCATCATCCTGGAAGCATCTGAATAAGGACTTTCCTTTGACTGTCTATTTGCTCTTTTTTTTTTTTTCCTTCTGGTCCTAAGAATTAAACCTCAAGCCTTTGCCCTGAGCTATATCACCAACCCTTTTTTATATTGTTTGAGACAAGGTCTGACTAAGTGGCTAAATTGCCCAGGTAGGGATCAAAGTTGTGATCCTCCTGTCAGGATAATACTATCTGATTTCTCTGGCCTTCCTTGATCATTCCCACCTATGTCTATCCCACCTATTTATCTTAGAAATGCATACCAAAGACCCACTATGTTCACATATTCCATACTATGCATATTTTAAAAATACATTTCATGTGTTTATAGCTGAAAGAAATTTCCACTTTTCTAATAATGTGAGGAGTATAGGTCATTCCTCATGAATAAAATACTTAGCAAACAGTCGCATTTACTACATTAAGTACAAAGGGTAAGAAACAGGACAGCGAGGAGGACATCTTTCTGCCTCTTCTGCCTACTGCCCGGAAAACGATGACTTAGAAGATAAAGGGAAAAGAAGTACAGATTTCTCATCTTGACTCCATTTGGTTTGGTGTTGGGTTGTGAGATTTATGCATTTGGAGGGGCTTTCGTGAGAGGTAAAATGTTCCTTTGTGTGTTTATATTGACTGGAGCATTAAGCACAGAAAACTCAGTGTAAGGCACGGGTGATGTGCTAGGATTGGCTCTGCGCTCTTAGGAAAACACTGGATCTCTGAAACACAACTTCTCGGCCAAGGTCAGGGTGAGTAGGCAGTGTAACACGTGGCAATCCTGGCTTTGATTTTCTTGTGGGATTTAGAGGAACAAAGGAAGTGGATACAGTATTTGGGGAGAGGATGGGTGTGTAGAAAAGACAAAAGGGATTAGAAGTCTCATCCAAGGAACGGTTTTCAATTGGGAATTTAAACAGTCCCTACAACACTGTGGCATATCTCAAATCTCCATGCAGAAAATGCACAGAATATTGCTGTACGTATCGCATGAATTTTGTTATTCATATTGACTCTAAAAGCACTACAGCCACTAGACCACTGCCCTTAGAGAGAAATGAAATAATTGAGTGCAATAATCAAGCAACAATTAAAATAATTAATTAAATGCCAAACACTTGTACAACATGAATTCATATACATCTAGAATGACAAGGGGGAGTATTCTGGACTCCTCGTGTTTCTCACATCACAAGCGGAAAGTCGAGGCATCTAGGTGAGATTCAGGTTGAGGCTGGCCACGCATCTGGCTTTTTAGCTCTCTGAGTTGCCTGTGTGACAGGAATGGATACTAGCTCATAGGTATGGGATGGATATCTTCAGGAAGACAGGAAGTCACTGTGTTACAAGAGAAAGTGCGTGGATATAAATGTGAATAAATGAACATTTTGTGGATGGAAGAGCAAAGTCTTTCTTGATAATGGAGATGTTAACCAAGGAGGAAAAGGTATCGATGTTCTCATGAAGAATTCCCTCTTGGGATGGTTCTGTTCTAGCGGCAACAGGAGGCTTTTCCTTCAGGTAAGACTCACTCAGGAATGTGTCCTTGGGCGCCAGGTGCAAGGGTCACCCTCGGGATGAGCCCTTCTGGATCACACAGGAAGGACCACTGTTGCCCATCAAGTGTACAACTCAGTTCTCCAGCCCAGCCAAAGCTACATAAGCAGCGGCACCTAAACACAGCCAGATCCCATCAACAGGTCAGATGCAGAAAATGGATTTATCTTTAGAGCTAACCACAAAGAGGTGAAAAGAAGATGGAGAACAGGATCTACCCGGGCCTTTCCCAGCCACTTCCCCTGGAGTTCCAGAATGAACTTCTAGCTGGGTCCTTCCCTCCCCTTCCCAGCTTCCAGGGCCAGCGTCCCTGTGTGGCTAGAAAATCCTCCACAACAGGATGTGGTTAACCCTGCAGCCTGCTCAGAAGCCGTGGGTGCTTCCTCGCCCGGCTCTGCAGGGTCTAAATTCCTTCCCCTGGTACTTCCGGCCTTATCTCCAGCTATTATCTTAGTCTGAAGTTCTCTGAACTGGATTGTCTGAGGTATTCTGCACAAGTGTGGATGGTTGTTGCTTCTACCCAGATGCACAGTCTTTGTGTTTCCTGCTTGGTGCTTGTGAAAGTCTTAGAAATGCACACACAAGTTCTTTGACAGCCTTCTTTTAAAAGAAAGAAAGCAATTGTAACTCCCTCCCTGTCCAATGCAGAATGGACAGACTTGGTAACTCACTTATAATGAATTAAATGAGCAAAAATGAAAATAAATAGGACATAAAGGTCTCCACCCACCCCAGTAGCTCAGGCAAGCCTGTGGACAGCCGTCACAGTGAGCCACAGAGACATCCCCCCAGCGGCCAACACAGCACTGAGGCCTCTTGCTAAGAGCCACGAGTGTTCCACGTGGAAGCTCATCTTCCGGTCCTCTGCAGACTGGCAGGAGCTCATCAGCAGCCTCCTGCGAGGCCCTGAGCAGAGAAGCTATGCTTCTCCCAACTCCTGATGTGCAGAAATGGCCCAGCATAATATTCACTGCTTTAAGCCACTACATTTGCAAAGATATGTGGCAAGGGTGTGGGCGGATAATTTGTTACCCAGCAATATCTAGTTCAGAGTGATAACTAATTGCTGACTAGTAGACAGTGATTCCTCACTGGCCCATTTTCAAATGCCTAAATTCTAAATACATTTCAAAACTAAAATTAAACACCTCCTTCACAAATCTCTCTCGACCACCTGGATAGAAACAGTGTCTAGAATTATTTAAGATGGGCTTTCTTGTAGGATTGCATATTTCTGTACAGGGACACATGTGACTTGCATGAGTTTCCTCGTATTATCTCATCAAAGGAGTTGACAGCATTGATAAAAGGGTGTTGCAAATATTTGTTCTATAGGAGTAACCAGATTAAAATGTATTTCTTTCTTTGTTATTTTGTTTGTTTGTTTGTTTGTTTGTGACAGGGTCTCACTTTGTAGTCCAGATTGGCCCCAAACTCACTATGTAGCCCAGGCCAGCCTTGAGCTCACAACAATCTTCCTGCCTCTGCCTCCCAAGTACTGGGCTTATAAGCACAAGGCACCTTGCCCAGCCTAAAATTTATGTCTTTAATTGATGATCTATTTGTATTTTTTGCAACTGCATTAGTAAGGAGGTTTATGCAACCAAAGCAGTAAGAAACTATGTAACATGTATTTATTTCTTTTACATCTTTTACAGAAGAAGAAAACTGTTTAGGTTCAAAAGAATTCCATGTACCCAAATCTTCCAAACAGATTAGGTAAGAGGAACTAAAATGTTAGCATTTTTGTGTTAGTCTTTCCTCCAAAGCTGAGACAGGATTGAAATGAGGGCCATGGAAATCAAGAAATGACTATGTGCCTAACCAAATAACAAAGTCCTTGCCAGTTTTTCCCAATTGAAGGCAGAAACTTTTGCTTGTGGGCTGATGTCATCCCTTAGACAATTGCCACCCTTTCCCCGTGGCACCTCCAGACTGTACAATGTTAACCAAACATCCACAATGGTATGTAAAAAAGCAAATTCCCATTTTTGACTATTTGTATCTACAATCCAGGCTCCCCATTTCCTATGAGTAATGGAAAATGTGAAGGCTGATTGTGAATGTTGAGAGCATTTGGCTTTGAAAAATGAAAGCACAATAATGATTATGCTGTGCTAGAGCTCCCCAGACATAATTAAGTAAAGGGACAGATTCTTCCTGCCAGCCCTCGTCTTTGCCACTGGTAGGAGAAAAAGCTGCCAAAGCCCTTCTCTTTCTGCTTCTGCTGTAAAATGCCTGTTATCAACCAGTGGTCAGTGGTCAGCAAAGCTCAGGTTTGGGCAGCGTTAGCCCAAGTGGACAGGCCGTGGATGCCTCTTAGGCAAGTTTGATCCTTGATCTGAAGCAACCATAAGAAACCAATGGAGACGTCTTGTACAGGGGCAAGTGTTTTATAGTCAACCGATATCCATTTGTAGATGACTATGTACTGTCAAACTTTATTTATGTGTGGATTCTTTTTTTTAATTGAATTCTTTATTGGTACAATTTATATACATCTCAAAATCACATATAACATTGGGAAATTTGTACCAGTATATGCCACAAGTTAATTCTCATTTTTACCCATATCCCTACCCACTCCCCCTCCTCCCCCCTTTTATGTGTGGATTCTTGACATACACAACAGCAAAGCAGTGGGCTCCCCTCGCCCGGCACCAACAACAACAACCACAAAAGAACAGCGAGTCCCTGAGTTCTCACCATTCCCAGCGTGCCCTCGAATGTGAAGATGGCATCTTCTTCAGTCCAAAACTTTAAGAAGATTTCAAAAAGTCCTTCCTTCTTAGCTTCCAATGCACATCCTTAGATTTCTGATGATCGTTCCTCCCACTCATGGCTCTCGAGACAGGGGTCACATTTTAAGAGACTGGAAATCTCTCGATTTGAGCAGGGATATTCCACTCTGCCAAGCATTACATTATAGAGCAACTTGGCATTATTTTCTACAGTACAGAAATGAAATAAAGATTCAGGCAATAATTCAGGGAATTTAATCAATGTTAGCCATCCATACAGGTTATTTGACACAGTATAATTTTAGTTTTGGGTAGTAAAAGTGTTCAACCTGGATTTTCCAGATAAATAAGTGTATTTCTTTCTGTTCATGTAGATAAAGCTTTGGGGAAAGGGAAGGAATTTTTTTCTTTTCATTAGCCACATCTGCCACTCAGATTTCTTCTCTGACTGCAGGTGTTCCACTCAAACGAACCAGTGGGCGCTGAGGTGCTGCTGCTACTAATCTGCCCTCTGAGCAGCCAATCCTTGGTTCGATCCTTATGTCAGCCCTGCTGAAATTTAACTGCAGAAGAAGTTCAGCCACAGCACAGTGGTAGGTAAAGCAAAGCTTCCCTGAAATGAACGAGGACAAGAGGAAAAAAAACTCACACTGGCACTCAGAAGGAAGTCAAGAGAGAGAGAGAGAGAAGGAGAGAGAGACGTGCCTCAGAGGAAACCCAGGAAGAACTCAGTGATGTGACAGGCCACTCTGTGTGTGTCTAGAAAAATATCCAGCAAAGGGTTCTCTGTGTACCTCGTATGAGGAGTAACAGACACTGGCCCCTGGGGATTGTGAGAGTTATGTTCTAAAAATACATACACAGGCCAGAAGGTACACCCTAAGTATCTTCAGCACAAGACCAAAGCTTCAGTTTTCTCACTAGGCACTGGACTGCTGCCCCGGAGCTGACCCCAGAGCTGAGCTTGCCAGGGACGACACTGGCTCGTGCCACCTGTAAAAAATGTGCTAATTTGGAAAACAAACTGTAAAGCCACTGAAACATTTAAGGGATTACAATTTAAGAAGAAAGAATAATGATATAATAAATTCATGTTTAATCTTTTTTCTTTTTTTGAGACAGGATCTCACTTTGTAGTTCAGGCTGGCCCTGAGCTCACTATGTAGCCCAAGCAAGCCTCGAACTCACAGCAATCCTCCTGTCTCTGACTCCCGAGTGCTGGGATTACAGGCGTGAGCCACCAGGCCCAGCCTTGTGGTATGTGGTACTCATTGCCAGCATGAGTCACCATGCCCAATATTGTTGTATGTGGTTACCAGGGATCAAACCAGGGACCTTGTGCTTGCTAGGCAGGTGCAGGAACCACTGAGCTAAATCTCCAGCCCCTCATGTTTAATCTTAAAGCCATCTCCACTACTTCTATATTCAGTCTCTTTAGAAAGGAAAATAATGAATGTATAGGTGTTAGCAGGGTCCTCTCTCTCTCTCCTTCTCTCCCTCTCCCTCTCCCTCTCTCTCTCTCTGCCTCTCTCTCCCCCACACACAAACACACACACACACACACACTGTGTGTGCAAATCATTGTTTTCTGGCACTGCCTTTACCTCTTTACATATTTGTCTAAACCATCTTGCAAGCAAGAATCACTTCTTGTCTGCCAGTCAATGTGTCCCTTCACCCTGTACCCCAATAAGACATAATTAACCACTGTCTCTTATGGACCCCCCTTCTGCCTACCTCATTGGGCCCAGATCCTAGAGATACAAGTATGTTATTTAATGTGTATTGTATCATCTTGCTCAGAGATAGATGGCTATCGGACTGAAGGCGCGTGTACACCGTGAGAAGGACACTACCCAAGCCCCGGGCACTGAGCGCTCACTGGCTGCAGGCCCACGGCTCCCTCGTCTCTGACAGCAGAGGCCTGGAGAATACACACCTCCTTCTGGGGAACGGGCAGCGCCCCATTCTGCCTCTGCCTCGAGGGGACTGCTCTCGACACTGTCTGCTTACAAAGAAAAGGCCGTGGCCTCGTTCTCTTATCTATTTTTAATTTCCTTTATGTTACAGTAAAGTCTCGCAGTCCTGAAACCTGTGCCACAAGCTGGGAGAGGCACGAATAATCCAGGAGGCCCGTCTTGCACAGATCTTCACATTAGGCTGAACAGGGAAAAGAGGACACTTGGATCCACAGTCCAGATGTGACGTGGTTCCGTGAAGCAGCCAGAGTGCTGCGACGGTCCCGAGGAGGGAAGAAATCGCTGCTGCTGGTGCTGGAAGATGAAGGGACCGAGCAGCCAGCGTGCCCGAAGGTCCCCGGACAGGGCACGCGCCCCTGGGCCGCCGAGAGGGACACACAGCCCGGCGGGAACCACGGACTGAAGCCTGGCGGCGAGAGGCCAAGGGTGCGACTGGAATGGAAGCTATTCAGACTGCACGACTACTTCGGCGCGCAGTGTGGCCTGCGGGGAAGGGTAGATTTCTTATCTATCCGGGGAGATCAGATTGAGAAGAGGGCGCAAGCTCCTTGCGTTTGTGCGCACGTGACCATCTCCACACTTTTATGAAAAGCGCGCGTATCTCTAAATGCTAGTTTACAAAGCACAGAGACCGGGTGGCCTAGCACGGAACACGTTTCCACAGCAGACACTTTGCCCTCAGGTAAGAACGCAATCAGCTGCTCCCCCAGGAGACCCACCCTGAAGCGCAGGTCCGGGTGGCTCCCCGGAGGATCGGGAACTCCCAGGAGCCCAGCCAGACCCCTGTGCCTAGAAAAGCTTCCTAATTTCTGTTTGTTAGCTCGGATCTGAGGACCAGATGCAGGAGAGTATGGCAGGGAGAAGCCGCCGCTGCGCTAGCACCGGCAGGACAGCCGGCTGCCTTCAGGCTTGGGCCCGGCTCTCGCGTTTCCCACTAAGTCTCAGTCAGTTTGACTGATGGGCGGAAAGAAGCCTTCCTCTCCCTCCTCCCCGGGGAGGGCAGGGAGCACAAAGAGCAATATTGCAGATGGAAAGTGGCTTCATACACATCATCTTAATTTTCAGTGATGGAGAAAGAAGGAAAAGAATGAGAATTCTAAGTAGCAGAGAAAGGTTCAAGGTTAATTTGATTGGCAATATATGAAAAGCCACTTACCTCAGGCCATTTCAAATTGCCCTTTATTCTAGCACAGTGAATGAAATGATTCTTCCCAAAGACAGAGGAATCAACTGATAATGGCTGCTATTACATATTCATACCGCACTTTACATTCTCTAGCTTGCTCGGCAGGAATTCTTGAAAGTCTCTTCACAGAGGCCCTGGCAGAGGGTGAGGCGGAACTCAAGGGGGTGCCCAGGGGCACACCGGGTGGACAGCGTGGCGGGGGCCCTGGGAGAGATCCCCCTGGGGCGCGGACGTGCTCCGTCCCTCTCATTTGCTCCCAGGCCTACCTGCCCCAGTGCTTGCTGGGAGACACTGTCACAGGCCGGGTGGGTTATTCCCAGAGGCACATTGTAAGCCGTGACTTTAGCAATAAGGAGTGTTTCACGGTACTAGCATGAAGCTAAAAGAAATATTTTTTCTTAATTGTTTAATTATATTTTATTTGTGTATGTGTGTAATACGTGAGGTCAGGAGGGGATTCAGCTCAAGTGGTACCGTGCCTACCCTGTAATAAGTGAAGTTCACATTTGTCTTAGGGGTTAAGTATGTGATGTACATAACATATCCTTTTTTTTCTTTTTCTTTTCTTTTTTTTTTTTTTTTGGCCATACCAGAGATCAAACTTGGACCCTTGTGCATCCAATGTTGGCGCGGTACCACTTGAGCTAAATCCCCAATGCAATATAACGTATCTTGATTCTTTTTTATTCTCTTTCCCTTCCCCACTTAGCTTTTCTCTCCTTCCACAGCTCCCCTTCCCTCGTTTTCATTCTAATTGTTAATATTATTATTTTAGCTCAATTTATAACAAGATATTTGCATTTGTTGAAAATCTTTGGTACATGAACAGGACGCCTCTTAAATCTTTTTATTTAGTGCCTCTTCACATCCCCCGTTCCTTGCCTTCAGTCTCCTCCCCTTTGCAAAAGACCTATCTCCCTATTTTCTTCATCAAACCTTTATTTTGCTCTGCGTTTACACATCACCTTACTAAGCAAGGGATATCAGTATTCATGTCAGTGGTACCTAAGGGTTACATTCACTTTGGGAGTTAGTACGTGTAAAATCATTGTCTCCCTTAAAATTATACATATATGTGATTAGAAATAACTTTAAGACACAAAAATAACACTGTATAATATATGCATCAAAATTCCCTGTGTTAAGGATGATTCTTCATAAAGTTTTCTTTTTTTTCAAAGATAGATTTTGTGAAATAGGAAATATTCAAAGGGAATGTGGCAGGGGAAAGAATAAATATGATTTGGAAAGAGAAAGAAAGAACATGTATATAAGAGCTGGGGGGTTGTGGGGTAGGTAGGGATGTGGGTAAAAATGAGAATAAACTCGAGTCATATACTGGTACAAATTCCCCAGTGTTGAGTGTGATTGTGAGTTGTATATAAAATGCACCAATAATGAATTCAATTTAAAAAAAGATTTAAAAAGAAAAACAAGAACAACCCTATCCTGGGTTGTCGTGTGCATTTGAGTTTCCGAGTTGCACTCCAAGGAGCACAGAGGACCCCAACGCGGGTCAGGCCCCCAACACTTGTCCGCTGCCCCTGTGTCAGGCATGAGGCTGGCGGGGTGCGTCCCACAGAAGCCAGCTGAAGTCACCCAGTCCGGGCACAGCCAGAGGACACAGAGCTCCTCAGGATAACCTACGCGCGAAGCTGAGAGGAAAATGAGTGCCTGCCCTTCCCTGCTCAGAAAGGAAGCAGAAAACTGCCTACTTCCTTAGGCAGAATCATTAGCTTCACACTTGTAAACCATGATCTCTCCCTGCCCCACCCCAGCTGTTCAGTTCATGGCCGATGGCCGGATTGCTAGTCAAGATTAACTCTCCTCCTTCAAGGTCAGTGATAGCCCTTCTGTGAGGACAGCGTTCAAGGTGAGACACAGCTCAGATAAACACGGGAGTGTTGACCTAGCGCGAGCTTAGAGTCATTAAAAGGTGTGCCTGAGCCGAGCCTCAGCCTCTCGGGAGCTCCCCAAACACAGGCCTCAGTCGGTCTTCCTGGCCCGCAGCTCAGGGCGCTTCTACAGCACACTGAAGCTCTGCCTGTAATTGCTGAGCAAATAAGCTTGAGCTGACCTTTGAAGTTATCCTTTATGAACAAGTTTTACTTCTAATTTTTTTAATTTGATATACCAATGGATGATAGATAGTATATTCATTCAGATGCTTTATGTAGAACATTGCCCAGTCCTTAGAGTCTGTGCTTGACCCACGGTGGTGTTTCCTGAAAGAATTATCCTTAGAAGTATTCTGACCACAGCTGTTTTCAGGGCCTATGGTTTTTACTAGGAATGCCATTTATACTCCACAATATATAACGGGGAGGGAGGAAGAGGAGAGAGAGAGAGGCTCCCAGAGAAACTATTCGATACCAGTCTTCTGTCCACCTGAAATCTAGATGCCAGGATGCATCCTGGCTCTGTTCATGCCACAGGGCTGTCAGGGTCCTTGCTTAAGGGACAAGAAGCAAAAGTTCTTATTCTAAAAGAATAGTTGATTCATTTCAGTTCAGCATTAAGTCAGATTGAAATGTTCCAACTTGAAAAAGAAAACACCATTGCCAACGGAGACGTGTGGCTTAATAAATGCATTTGGAACAACACCTAGTTAAGGGTTTGGGCCTTAAAATAATAAGAGCATCTAAAATACCCACATTACCCAAAATGGTAGGACCGAACAGAGAAAGCAAATGGGTTCTGTGAGGGAGAAGCTGGCCCAAGTGGTACAAACGGTGGTGGCTCAGATATACATCAGTGTAGACAATGCTCAGAGCAGAGAAGTTGACAGTCATTAGAAAACGATGCAGCTTCTTCTGCGTGGCCCACCTGCTGTCTTACTGCTATCTTCCTGGCTCTTCTCCAGACTTTAAAATACTTTTTCTTAACCAGACCATGAAGACCATAAAACCTACCATTAAAGGTGTGAGGATTAAATTAATGTAAAACAGCACGAGACGTAGTCCACGGTAGACAGTAGAGCGCCACTGGCCCAGGCAATAGGAGAGGGACCCGGAAGCCACCGTCCAGCAGGTGCGAAGCATCCACAGGAACAAGCCGAACGCCTGCCGCTCGGTAAGCGTAAGACAAGCAGTCGACGGAGAAGGGCTTCGGAACACCGGACCCACGGCCCAGGGGACTGAACTTCACACTTTAACACGTGAGGAAGACTTCCTGTCAAGTGCTCACACCGTAAGAGAAATAATTTTTGCGTTGATTCTGGCTGACCGGCCCGACCCGGAAGCAGTAACAAGGGCTCAGGTGCACCCCCGGACGACACGACCCGCACGCGGCTGTCAGCAGTCAGTGCGGGGACCTACAAGCATCTGACATCGGGGAAATAAACCCGCGCATTCGTCGTGGGGAGAGAGCCGCAGACGCGGAGCGCTGAGGCCTGGCGACCACTGCCCCGCCGAAGCGTCTGAGGTGGAGGCGTCGAGCGGCCCGGGCTTCAGCGTCAGGACACGGCGGCCCCAGACGGCCTGCAGCACACGCGGGGCTCACGCACCCTGGCTGGGCACCCGTGCGTGGGCTTCGTGACGAACCAGGGTCGGGAAGACCTGGAGAACTGCAGGATTCAGCAAGTTCTTTAAGGAATTTAAGCCTTTAAAAAAAAAAAAAAAAGCGTGAGTAGTTTCTGTGCTCCTTAAGAATGGCGAATTTTTCTGTCTTTCATCATGGTCTTTGACAACATCCCCTCAAACAGCCAAGTTTTGTGCACAGTACGAGGCGGGCATGTGCAGTACCTCGATCTCCCTGGAACTATTCGCAACATTTCGGGGGAATGTCCCTGCTTCTGCAGCCGTGCTCGGTGCCCCCCACCCTCTTCCACATTTTGAACATTGGAAGAAATGCTGAGTCTACTGAGCCGTCTGTAGCTACCTGCAGCTCTGCACTAAAACACTGTATTTCTCTTGCGGTCTTTTGTGCTTATCACTCGAATGTCTAGCGCACATTTTAAATTACGTCCGTTATCTGCATTATTGTTAACATCTCTAATATAGATCCTGTCCTTGTAAGTATTCTCAAAAAAAAATTTCCACAGTGGCTTCAAAACAGTAGGATTTTATGAAAGTGAAACATCACCAACAGGATGAAGAGGGAAATTTAATTGTGAATCGCCAGACTTTGTAAGTACCGTCTGAGAGCTGAACGGTCTCCGTATATTAACTCTAATCCTGAGGACGCCCGTTTCACAGATGAGAAACTGAGGCTGTGAGCTATTAAGCAACTGGGCAAAGGTTGAAGAGCTCGGGCAAAATTCAGAATCCGCCTGGTTCCAAACCCTAGCCGCTCAAGCGTTGCACTGCGTGCAGGGAAGTTGACGTGCTCTTTTAAACATGTGCTTTTGTTCCAAACGCCTCTCGCCATTGAGGTAGCCGAACGAAAGCCTCACAGAACGCAATAAAGGCCTTGGCGCTCTGAAGCCCTCTAGACTCTCACGTCTTTCCGCCCCTTGCTATTACCTGGTTTCCATGTAGTGACGGTGAGAACACAGAGACGGGGCGGCGGCACAAATGCCACTGACGTACCGCATGCGGCTGCAGCAGAAACCCGCAGGAGCAGCGGGAAGGCCAGGTCCAGGGCCCTCCCCGGGGCAGCAGCTGCCCGCCCAACGTCCTGGGCTCGTGCCAGGCAGCCACACACCGCAGAACTGTGTTTCTGCCCACAATGAAATCTCCATCTCTGAAATGTTATTATGGACTTCACAGAATAATCCGTGGAAGGTCATATTTGCATCAGTGAAGTGTTCACAGTCTGTGCAGCGTCTTTACCTCACGCAGGATGAAGCCACCACCGGGCACTGCGATGAAGCTCCGGACGGCCCCGAATGCCAGCCAGCGTCCGCTGGGAGGGGCTGCGAACTGCCGCGGGAGAATCGCCCGGCACCCGCGTCCCAGGGCTCGGCAGCCACGCCGGAGACAGCGAGGACTCGCCGCGTCCTGCGATTCGGGAAGTCTTCCGGCAGTCGCGAGTCCGGCCCCAGCTCGGGCGCCCCGGGCTTCAGTCAGCGCTTTGCCCAGCGTGACTTCGCTTTCAACTGCTAGCCGTGCCGGGACTCCACGCGTGGCTGGAGGGGGAAGGGCGGCCTGCCTCTAAGAGGAGGGCAGAGCGCCGCCAATTCAGGCCAACTCCTACCTTTCATCCGGAGCAGGCTGCTGAGAAAGTGAGATTCAGTAATTTGCTCAGTAAGTCAAGGTGGGAAAAAATGACGAACCCAGACAGGAGCCCAGGTCTTTGGATTTCTAGCCCAGCACAAGGCCCTCCCCATCTCGAGGCTTCGCCCACTTCTTTTCCTTCTGCCTGCTCCGACCCCAGAATTGCATGGTTCCTTTTTCCTACACTGGCAACTATGTGAGTGTACGAAGCCTGAGCATATGCATTTGAGTCTCTGTCTCTTTCCTGCACTAATCACGCTGCGTGGTAGTTTGGGTCATACCAAGGACACGCCCACCTTTCATCTCAAAGTGGAAATCAACCCTTCTGCCAAAAGGTGGGAAACGACTTATCCAGCTGGAAACATAGAATTTTGTATCTTGGGGTGATTTACAGAGCATCAGCCCAACTTCTTCATCTATAAATGAGACACACTGGAACCCAGAAACTACATGGCGTCTTTAGGTTGTTCATATCTACGCCAAGGCTGAAACTCGAGTCTGCCGATTCTTGTGCCAGGTCCTTTCCCACAACACAAGCTGGTTGTGGAGAGAAAAACGAGATTCCGAGGAGACTCGTGCACCCTCAGGCTCGTAGGGGCCCGATTCGGTCGCACACATTACACACAACTCCCGTGAGCGCTCGCAGGCCCTGAGAAGCTTCTTGCCGAGTAGCCAATCGCTTCTGAGGACCTTCTCTGACCTTTGTGCGCCGTCAGAAACCCTCCTATTTTCCCTCCCAGGACTGACCACAATTCTATGGTGTTTATCTTATTTGTTTAATGCATTTAGTTGTTTAATGCCTTCCTCCCTGATGAAAACGTGAGATCCACCAGAGAGTGGTTAGTTGTCTTGTTTGGTGTTATTCCTTGCCGACCCCCTAATACAATGTCTCAGATATAAGAAGAAGTCAAGAGAATATGCACAGAGTAAATGAATGACAGGCAGAATCTCACTACCCTAAAAGGATTTCAGTTATTACATCATAGTTACACCGTGCCTTCCAAATTGTGTCTCCCTTTAAAAACTATGAGCTTTCTTGAGAAAGCCTTATTAATACCAAAAAGGCAGTTAATAAATATAAATCAAGGGGATAAATTTATTTTTTCATTCATTAATAAAACCTAGTAGTTCTGGACATAGATAAATATTTAAATATGCCTACTTCTTGCTTGATTGATTGACAAAACCTCAAAAATAAATATTGTTACAGTGAAAGCCACCCACTAACAAAAAAATCTAATATTTTTTTAAATGAATTCTTTATTGGTACAATTTATATACATCTCAAAATCACGCATAACATTGGGGAATTTGTACCCAGTATATGACAAAAGTTAATTCTCATTTTTACCCATATCCCTACCCACCCCACCTCCTCACCCCCTTTATACATGCTCTTTTATTTTCTTTCTGTATTATATTTATTCCTTCCCCTCATCACATTCACACACCAAGTTTCCTATACAAATTTCCCACTCTATAAAAGCTGTCATACTTTCTAGAGCTCATTTGCATCTACAGGTGTTCATACCAAAGAGAAGATCCAGAAATTGTCTATCTGTGATCTATTGAAAAATCTAATATTTTTATAAGAACTTCAAATAATACCTATGTGTGATGTAATCCCTCTTAATTTTACTCTTCTTTCTCCTCTTTGCTTTTCCACATGTTAAATCAGAAATATAGACTCTGGAGTTCTTCCTGAAGTTCAGGGCACAGTGCAAAGAGAAAGCAAACTTCCTCCACACACATTACTTCGAGTTCATTGATTCATAACTTCACAAACTAAAAAGGGGTCAAGGTTCAAGGTAACCACTTATGACTGTGAGCATCACAGCATGTCATAAACTAGTCACAGCGCTACTGTTTATTGGATTTGAGAAGGTCAGCCTGAGAGGGGCCTGAGGCTAAGTGCCTAAGTGTATTGTAGGCGATGCCTTGGGCTTAGCCGTACCTTTTAAGAACATCTTGTAAAGTAGATGACAGCTGTAGAAAACAGACCACACACACATACACACACACACACACACACACACACACAGACACACCCATTTCTTTCTACTAACATTTTAGCTTCTCTTTTGAAATGCCACAAAATCTATTCTGCCAAATGGAAACATAACAGAGACACTTTTTCAAAAGCTATTGGAAATGGGAAAACAGGAGTTAGACTTTTGATCTTTCACCCATATTCCAAAAGGATTGAGGTGCGTATGCTGTATTTGGCAGCTCCTGTGTGTGTGTGTGTGTGTGTGTGTGTATCTATATACTAGTGCATTCCACTTTGCTATTAACCTTGTGCTCAAAGAAAACAAGGAGCTGATTTATAAGTGAAGTTTATCGTTGATTTCAAACATTCCATTTCATGTTATTTTACTCTCTTTTCACCACATAATTTACTAGAAGGTACTTCCTCTCTTTGTCTCCTCTTAGCTATTGGTGAAGAAGCTAAAAAGCCATGAACTTGCCCTGAGTTAGGCCCATGACATGAATGACATTTGAGCTACATCTCTGACCCAAAATACTATCTTGGGGATATATCACTTGCTGGATGAGCTCCTACAGGAAATGTACAATATCCAAAGAGCTAGAAAAATCTATTTAACTAGCCTCACACATTATTTGGGTAGGTCCAGCAATTGGTTAGCATGAGCTTATTCAGAGGAGGTGCTGAGAAACTGCTTCTTAGAGCTCCTAGCACAAGAAAGACACTACGGGCAGAAAAAGCATGACACAGAAGGAAGTGTTAGCGTTGGAGCATTCTGTGCATGATGGATCCTATGCTAGTCAGCTTTCCGTTGCTATAATAAAGTGCTTAAGGGTATCGACTTACAAGGGGAAAGGTTTGATTTTTTTCTCGGTTTTGGAGCTTTCTCTCTGATTGATTGGCTCCGTAGCTTTAAACCCATGATGAGGCAGCACAGCATGGCAGGCTTCTGTGACAGAGGAAGACTTTTACCTCTTGGTTTGAAGTGAAAGAAAAAGAAGGGACAAAAGTCCCCCCTCCTTCAAGTCCATGTCCCCAGTGACTTGAAGACATCACAGAAACCTCCATGCTTTAAGGTTTCCACCTGGCACCTAGCAGGGGACTTAGATTTTAACATACACATAAGCCTCTGGGAACATTCTAGACCCAAACTACAACAGGCTCCTTTACATGCCTTTGCCTCCCAATTGTGTCCTTGTAAATATCTAACTAAAACCTATAAGAAGAGAGAAGCATATAGGAGGGGGCCACAAGAAAAGTTAATGCATGAAGGCTACTGAGCTTAGGAAAGTCTCCACTTTGTCCTCTACCAAAAGTTAACAAGAAGACAAGAGGAAAGGACAGAAGCCACTCTCCCTCTCAGCAAAATACACTGCAGCCACTGTTGTTGGGGGGCCCAGTCATCCCTGAGATGATCTTCAAAGAGCACAGCATTGTTCACAAGGAGGTTATGTTAGCACCTGGCAGTAACAATATGCTTACAAGCACTTAGAGAAATTTCTGAGGCATTTGGAAGCCTATGTGAGCATCCTGGGACAAGCAAAACCTTGCGATGTTACAATTACCCGTAACCCGGGCAGGACAGAGGAAACTCAGAAGGTACACTTGTGTAACGCGTTAGAAATCTAAATGGCCACCAAATATATGTATGTCGGGATCTATCAGTCACATGATTGAGTTCAGATAGGATTTTAACCACATCCATGAGCTGACCATTACAGACAGTGCACTGTGCCTACTACTTTGGGAATAAGAAGTTATTTTAAACAAGGTTCTTTTACATATTGAATACAGTGTACTTCTCTTCTTTTTTTTATATAAGTTGAATTCTTTATTGGTACAATTTATATACATATCAAAATCATGTATAACACTGGGGAATTTGTACCAGTATATGACACAAGTTAATTCTCATTTTTACCCATATCCCTACCCACCCACGCCTTCCCACCCCCTTTATACATGCTCTTTTATTTTCTTTCTGTATCATATTTATTCCTTCCCCTCATCACATTCCCACACCAAGTTTCCTATAGAAATTTTTCACTCTATAAAAGCTGTCATACTTAAGTACATGTTTGCATTACATAGTATTTACATTTCGGGCGCATAGCACACCACGATTCCTTTTCTCTTCCCCTTTCCCTCCCCCTTCCCTCCATCTCTCCATCCAGCCCCAGTAAACAAAGGTCTATCTCCTTTCTTCCTACGATCTTTCTTTTATTTTGCTCTTTATTTATAATTTGAGTTTCTCATATAAGAGAAACCATGTGACAACTCAGCTTATGTGTGTGGTTTATTTCACTTAACATTATGGTCTCAAGGTGCCGCCATCTTCCTACAAATGACTCGTGTTCATTTAATACATTTCTGAACGTGCGTTTGCACGAATCCAAACATAAGAATACCCTCTTTAACCGCTCCAATTTGACAGATTAGATTTCTACCAACTCCAGATATTCCGGTCACTGCCATCGACCAAGTATGTCAGTTTAAAGGCCAATAAATCGCAGAGAAATTTGTTGTCAAGAATTTATGCCCTTTTCTCCCAACCAAAAGAAATGGAGTCACCCTCAAATGAGAAGCCACGACCCTTGTGTGATATATAAATTTAAGGTTAGTGATTTTAAGTTTAGTTACCCGCGCTCCCCTGGTAACCAGCAGCATAAAGAGTGACAGCTGACAGCAAGGGAGGAGGCCAAAGAAATGAGGCTCCACAGAAACCCCGGGTCCTTGATTGGGGTGAGTGCGCCAGGCCGGCTCCACGGCCCGAGGGCGCCCAGACATCAAAACACGGCAGTTCAAGTTTGACCTTTAACTCGCATCTCCGCGTCTTCCCAAGCAGGCAGACAGCGTGTCTCTGCTGGTGACCTGCTCACTCCGCATCCAGGACCCCTTCATTTAGCTTCGCCTCTTGGTTTCGTGGTCAGACCCCTCACACGCCGCAGCTTAGAGACCTAGCGTGTCCAGCCCAGCTGAAAAGAGTTGAAAAGAGTTTCGTGTGACCCTCGGGGTCTGATACACGAGCGCTTTGTGGAAAAAAATGAGAACTGAGGACTCAACAGAAGCGAAATGACATTTTCAACCCCAACCTCCTATTTTGTAGGTAAAATGGGTGAGCTCTAAAGAGACGGGGGACTTTTTCAAAGTCGCTATTCGGAGCTGGGTAGATCTGGGACAAGAATACAGGTCCCAAGGAGTCTCGTTACTATCAAAACACGCTGCCTCTTTTCTTAGAACGTACGTCTCACCCACGTCTCGCCCATCCTCGGCGTGCAGTTGGCAATCGGCACGCTCGGGGGCCTTCACCGAAGTGCAGAAACTGGCCAGAATAGTCCATTATAACGAATGCACAGCTTTCCCTCTCTGCAGTAGACATTTTAAGCAACCTCGGCTCTATGTTTCGGTTAGAGAGATTTAATGAAGAGAAGCTGTGTCCTCCCTGTAGTTTCTGGGAACACGACTATCAAAAGAAGTGGGAGAAAAGCATATGCACATCGGCCTTCTCGGCCTTTCCAAGGTTCATTAGAAACCTACTACGCGTGAGAACTCTGTCCACACTTCAAGTGTGCTGAGCCCTTAAATGCACACGGTGCTGGTTCTCAGAAGGGTGACCTCAAGTCTGTGAACGGTGGCTGTGAAATTTAATAATTGGAAGGCTAACACCAAATCTCATTTATTGCTGCTTTAAATGAAATAGATCACAGTTAATAAAAAGCCTGCAAATTAAAGTAACCCAGCAGTCTTAACTAGCAATTAAAACGACTTTTTTTTCTATAAAAGGTGAAACCATATGCTAGAGCAGATTTTTTTTTTCTTTTTTTGGCACATACAAGATAAATGAGCGGTGCGGCTCAGCGGGGAATAATTCCAGGTCATACTGAAGAATCAGCTTCAGTATCAAAATCTCATTCTCTCAAAGTCAGGATCCTTGATACCAATTACCTGGAGACACCTGGGCTCAGGAGCTGTCTTGCAAAAGCACAGGCGCGAAGTCCGTATTCTCCTCCTCCCTCCGTCTGCCAGGGCGGAGAGGGGAACTCAGAGTCCAGTATCCCCAGGCTTCTGTAGAGATCTCCGATTCCAACCAAAGCCCGACCTAAGGGTGATCCTCTTCGCCATGACTGGGACGAGGCCCCCCAAGGCTGCTACAGATGTCCATGCTGCATCTGACAGAGCAATGCCCCTCTCACGGGGCCAGAGGACCGAAAACGTGTTGGAAGAGATCGAGTCGGTTCCGAGAAGCACTTAGTCAGCTTCTAGCAGGAAACCGTCATGAACTATGAAGACGACAGCATCCAACACCTGCAGGCTCAGCTGTTCAAAACACTTTCCCCAAGTCTGCTGATTAACTCAATGCTTCTTTGACTTTCTCATATTGAAGAGAGAGTGGAGACAGTGGTAGCGGTGTGGCTGGCAGAGAGGCAGAAAAATGACAGAAATACGAGTAGAAAGAACGAAAAATATGAGTAAAGGAGATAGATAGTAGATGATGGCTGGGTAGATGGGTTGGACAGTAAGACAGAACGGACAGACAAGCAGACAGAGAAGACAACTGTACTATACACCTGTTTAAATGGCTATCAGGAAGAGATAGGTAGGTGGTTGGACCAGTGGACAATAGAAAGAAGCAAATGCACACTTTTAAGATATCTGCTTTGCTCTGGTCACAGAACTTGTTTTCTGTGCATCTCCTTATGTAATCTATCCATGCTACATATTGTTCTTTTGCGGTTTTACGCACAAAAAAATTATCAGAGACATGGTTAATACCTAGTTCTGTGCAGTCAGCACATCGCTACCACGCACCTCTTCTCAATCAAAATCATGATGATGCTGCTACATTAGAGATGGGAACGCAGGCCACGAGACTGCTAGTGCATAACACAAACACCCTAAAGGTCTGCCCAACTGTGAAACATGTGCTCTCAAAACCCCATGGCAGGGCCGGAGGGTTAGCTCAGTGGTTCCGGCGCCTGCCTCGCAAGCGTAAGGACCTGAGTTCGATCCCCGGTTACCACATATAATGCTGGGGCATGGTGGCTCACGCCTGTAATCCCAGCACTCGGGAGGCAGAGACGGGAGGATTGCTGAGTTCGCAGCAGCTTGCCTGGGCACCATAGTGAGCTCAGGGCCAGCCTGAACTACAAAGCAAGACCCTGTCTCCAAAAAGCAAAAAAAAAAAAAACCCCATGGCAAAAGCTCCAGAGAGAGCGCACAAGGTCTCCCCAACCTTTGTCTGCGATGGTAGGGGGCGGCGCAGTGCCAGCCAGAACTTCTTCCACGCACCCCGCCTCCCAGTTGGCGAGGATGCTGTCGGAAGGCAGACTCCAAACTTCCGGAACCTGAGATTTAGCAGTTCTAAAAGATCCCAGAGGATGCTGGTGGTTTGGGTCTGAAGATCGAACTTTAGGTAACTAATTCTACTCTCACCTCATTGTTAGAGTCAAATCAAACCTTGTTATATATGAAAGGATATCTAGCATTGCTCTCAGGGCACTAAGAATGTTTAATGGAAATAAGAAAAAGGAAGCTGAACTAAACGCAGAAGATGTGGGCTATATGTGCATTTAAAGGAGGAGTCTCTGTCAGTCAGAGAAACTTCCAGTCCCAAGTGACCCAGGTGCAGTTTTATGGCAATAAAAGTAAGAACTGTGGGGCCGGAGGGTTAGCTCAGTGGTTCCGGCGCCTGCCTCGCAAGCGCAAGGTCCTGAGTTTGATCCCCGGTAACCACATATAATGCTGGGCGTGGAGACTCACGCCCACCAACAATCAACACCGCATACCACAATGCCGGACGTGGTGGCTCACGCCTGTAATCCCAGCACTCGGGAGGCAGAGACAAGAGGATTGC